>JAQGBT010000307.1:0-59637 GCA_034698585.1 Disparrhopalites patrizii
GATGTTAAGCCCAGAGCTAATAATAATATATTGCCCATAAGGCTTGTGTGCAGGCACTAGTTAATTTTATTTCGCCCAATTGAAATGTAAAACCGGTCTCTATTGCAATTTACATGCACCATTACGAATTACGATTTTGGTTCTCCCATGTGCAACTCCAACAATGAAGAAAAAAAGGATGCGGAGAAGTGGGGGGTTGAGATTTATTATTGATTCGATGATTCCTCATGATTTATAGATGGTTGAAGATTGGATTGGCACTTGCCTCATATACATATGTAATATATACATATATATAATCTTTACATTTAGTCATATATGATTTTGACGGGGATATAGAGCGTATTTCACTGGCAGTCACAACAATGTTGTAAATGTTTCAAGGGGCTCAAGCGTGTTTGTTATGATGAACGACATGAGCAAAGTCATACAATGGACTTTATCACCGTCATAATAATTACTTGTACTATCTTTCCCATCTATCTCTTTCTCTCTTTACTGTCTCTGTCTGTCTCTGTCTGTCTCGCTCTCTCTCTCTCTCTCTGTATTCATATTTTTGTTTAGCACCACTCTCACCTCTTTCTTGCCTTCTGTTCCTCCTTTTTAATTATTTCTGACGCTCTTGTTCACCCTCATTTTCTCTATTTCGTTTCTCTTTCCCACTTTTCACTTTTCTCTCTGTTTAGCTCTCTTTCTTTTTATTTTCCTATCTTTTATCTCTATACAGCTCTCTCTTTCCATTTTCCTCTTTTCTCTCTATTTAGCTCTCTTTCTTTCTATTGTCCTTCTTTATCTCTATTTAGCTCTCTCTTTAAATTTTGCTACGTTTCTCGTTATTTTCATCTAGTTCTTTCTAGTTTCCTCTATTTTCCTCTTTTCTCTCTTTTCTCCCTAATGTCCTCTTTTCTCTCTTTTTTCTTTTCGCGGTATTATCCTCGCTTTTCTCTCATTTTGTCGTTTCTCTCTATTTTCTTCTCTTTGCTTTCGGTTTTCTCTCTCTATTTCCCTCTCGTTTTTCTCTATTTTCGTCTCTTTTCTCTCCGTTTTCTTCTCTCTCCATTTCCCTCTAGTTTTTCTCTATTTTCTCTCCGTTTTCTTCTCTCTCTATTTCCCTCTAGTTTTTCTCTATTTTCCTCTGGTTTTTCTCTATTTTCCTCTGGTTTTTCTCTATTTTCCTCTGGTTTTTCTCTATTTTCCTCTGGTTTTTCTCTTTCCTCTATTTTTTCTCTATTTTCCTCTAGTTTCTCTTTATTTTCCGCTTTCCTTTATATTAACCTCTTTTGTTGATAGTATCCTCTCTTCTCTCTATTTTCTTCTCTTTTCTCTACTCCCCTTGCTTTTCTAACTATTTTCCGGAGTTCCCTTCATTTCTCTCCATTCTTTATTTAGTTCTCGCTCTTCTATTTTTCAATTTTCTCCCCATTTTGACTCTGCTTGTCTATTTTCCTCTGTTTTCTCCCTATTTAGTTATACATTTCTCTCTACCTAACTCTTCTCTCCCTGTTTAGATATCTCTCACTCCTCCTTATTTGTCTCTCCCTACCTCTTTCGTCGATTTACTCTCTCCCTACGTCTGCCATCTTTGTGCTTCTTTTAACTCTCCATTTATCCTCCTTCCATCTTGATTTCTCGTCTCGATCATCTCCGTATTTTTTCCATTGTCGTTTGTCTCGGAATCTGGTGATCTCTTTGAAACGAAATAATCACTTGCTCCAACTTCTTCTCCTTCTTGTCTCTTTTCCCCATATGACACCCTGCATTCTCCGTCCATCTCCCACACGACTATTTCCTATAATTCCAGGGCTCAATATGCCTGTTTACACCTTGGAGATATAGAGGATGATGCTCCCAGCACTGAACTGACACCTGTTTGTACCATACCTTGAGGGGGCATCCGGAGGTCCAAGTAAATAGTAGTCCTTTGACTTTACACAGCGGAAAAGTATCGAAGAAGACCATTTAAAAGACAAGTGCGGTCAAACAAATGGTGAAAGATAATGGAGAGAGAGAGAGAGAGAGAGAGAGTCTTATGTGCTAAACGTATGTATATGTATACACACGTCGTCTCTCTCGTCTCTCATTAATGTATGTATTAAGTTTGTCCCATATCTTTCTGGGAAAAAGGAGGACCTATTGTTGTTTCTTTTTTTTTCTCTTTCCTACCAGCAGCAACAACATTGACAAAATGAATGCACACACATGCAGGTGTGGGTAATATGGAGCACACACGTATATATTTATACCATACATACAACCACTTGTTAACTGCCACGGCAATATACCTGTGTGTGCATGTGCTCTATACATTTTACGTTGATGAAGATTAACCTGTAAACATTCAGTGATTTGAGTTGGCAGAGTGTGATCCTTAAGGAAGATGATTGCGGGTGGGGGGGGGAGAAAAGAGTTTATTTACACATCATCCCCATTGTCTTCTTTATTTCCCTTTGATCTGCACCTGATTATAGGACAGACACATAGAGACATCACTCCCTTTATTTTCTCTGTCTTTGCCATGATGTTTCTCCTAGCCTCTTTTTCCTTCTTGTAGTATCATTTTTTCTCCCTTTCTGTCTTCTAATTATATTTTCCCTCCTTTTTCCTCTCTCGTCTTTATGCAATATCTCTCTTCTTATGTTTTCCCACTGTTTCCCTTCATCTTGCTTTTGTCTCTTATAGGTATTATTCCAAAATTCCTCTTTCGTTGTCTCTGTGTTTCTCTACTAAACCTCTGTTAATGTGCTTCTCTTCTGATATTTGCTTTTTAGTTTGGTTTTTCTTGCGTTTTCCATTTTTCACCTCGTGTACATGTTGATTTTCCCCATGTTTTCCACCTCATTCCTCTTTAACCTTTCTCTCTCTCTCTCTCTCTCTCTCTCTCTCTGTATTTCTCTCCTCATTTTCTCTCCCTTTTTCTCTGCTTTATTTTTTATCTCCTTGTCTCTGCTTTATTTTTTATCTCTTTGTCTCTCTCTTTGTCTCCGCTTTATTTTTTATCTCTTTGTCTCTCTCTTTGTCTCCGCTTTATTTTTATTTCTTTGTCTCTCCCTTTCTCTCTTCTTTATTTTTTCCGTCTTTCTCTCTCTTCCGCTCTTCTTAATTTTTTTTTCTGTCTCTTCCTCTCTTCTTTGTTTTTGTCTCTCCTTCTCTCTACTATATTTTTTCTCTCTTCTTTATTTTTCTCTCTCTTTCTCTCTGCTATATTTTCTCTCTTCCTCTCTTCTGTATTTTTTCACTCTTTCTCTCTGCTATATTTTTTCTCTCTTACTCTCTTCTTTATTTTCTCTCTCGTACTCTCTTCTTTATTTTTCTCTGTTTCTCTCTTTATTTTCTCTCTCGTCTCTCTCTATCCTGTTCATTCGCCTTTTTTATGCTCTCTTTTGTAAACTTCTATCTTTCTATGTGTTGTCTCTCTATTATTATCTTTTTTGCTCACATTAGTATTTATTTTATTCTCTCTGTCTTTATTTTTCTCCATTTTGCTTTCTCTTTGTCCGTTTTACTCTCTCTCTTTCTGTTTTTCTGTCTCTCTCTTCTCTATTTTACTCTCTTTTCCTATTTTGCGCTCTCTTTCGCTGCTCTCTCTTTGTCTCTCTCTCGCTTTTTGCTATCTTTGACGATTCAGCTCTGTCCTTTTTCGGAGTCCCTTTCAGGCGTCTCGCCATTTCTCTGTCTCCTCTCTCTCTCCTCTTGTATCTCTCTCTCTCGCTCTCTCTTGTATCTCTTTTCCCGTCCCCATTATTTCTCAATCCTCACTCTCTCTCTCTCTCTCTCTCTCTCTCTCTCTCTCTTTCCTTCATTCACTTGTCGCATTGTATTTCTCTTGCAGATTCTCTATCTCGCTCCATGCATACCTGTTGCTCTTTTCTCCCTCTATTTACCAGTGAATGACTCCATTTACCCCCCGCTATAAGTAGCCTCTGAAACAAAACCCACACAGACCTTGACTGCTCCAATGACATGGAATAAAAAGAATATCTATATCTGGTCTTCGAGAAATAAGAGGATGATGAGGGCCTTAACGAAGACTTGTTGACGTTGTCACGTTTTCCCTTTGCTCGTCCTGTCAGTGGACCATACCATAATCAATCCTCTACACTTGCTACACGACTCGCTCTTTCGGAGTTAAAGGGTTACATGGGGATTAAAAAGCCACTGCAAAAAAAAAATCTTTCCCCAATACACCATATAAAGTGCCCTCCTTGCAGATCACAGAAGCCACTATCTTTGCTGTTAAGTACAGACGAAAATACCGAAGAAAAGACTAGGAATGTTACGGGAAGGACGGAAAGTTGCACACATTTTTTTTTAAATGGATATATATTCGTTGTAAGAAAAAAAAAGTTTTTTTCCCCTTCTTGTTGGTTTATAAAATGACTTGCCAGCGGCCAAACTACTACTTTGAATGTTTATTCTGGTGTGCTGCCTCCGCTCGTGTTCCTTTCAACGTTTATTTACTTGTGTTCTCCATAAAAGACGAAGAGGGAAGATGGTCAAAAGTGTGTGTAAAAGACACACACTTTTGACCATCTTCTTCTTCCACTTTTTAATGATGGAAACAAAAAAAAACGAAGAAGAAGAAGACGAAGGAAACGAGTGAGCTACTACACCACTGACCACGAGACCATCATTATCATCCGCTGGTAAGTAGTCGTAAGAACTCTGATTTACATATATGCACATGACAAGAGGATATATATACAATATAGCATATACATATGTATAGCGAAAATCCCATACAAAGACGTCAGATACTGTTCAAGACAAGGAGGGGGAATAATAAAAGGGTTAATAATTGTGATGAAGTGCGCGAGAAATGCATTTTTTCCGTTGCAGTCATCACACCATGTACATCTTTCTGTCTCATTCCACAGGGAGCATACATAGGTATTTGGATATAAATATATATATATATATACATATGTACATATATATGCATGTACAGCCTGTCCCAGAAAGAGCATGCTGTTTTCTTTTTCAATTTAAAACCAGGGAAATGTACAATAAATTTTCAAAGTATTATCAAAATATAGCCACGACAAAAGATAATTGAGCTTGACATATAAAGTGTATTAAAAATTATTATTACAAATTAAAAAATTAATTTAATTGATTAATTATTAAAAATTATTATAAAAAAGTTTATATAAAGTTTATTATGAAAAAGTAAATGATCAATACTGCGTTCTGGGATTCTTCAGTAGTTCTTCCTGCAAACACGATTCAGTGACTCGATTCTGAATCGGAATTTTCGGTTCAATTCGATTTAATTCAAATACTTGAAAAATTTGATTCGATTAGACACCGTGAATCGACTGAAATATTTCGAGCCAAGACCTACAAATCGGATCATAAAATGTAACTGAAATTCGATACACTGGATCCATTTAATACAAAATGTTTGGATATTCTTCCGAAGCTGAGCAATAACCATCAAAATATGGTATAGCAAATTTAAATTAACGGTAAATATTATCTCACGATTTTACTTGCATTTATTTGAAGTGTCAAATTATTTGACTTGATTATATGTTTAAAATTTGCAAAAAGTGAACAAATGTGTCACAATAATGTATTTTTTGGATCGTTTGAATCATGATTCGATCCAATCCATGGGCTTGAATCGAACCGAATCGAATTAATTTGCATCATGATTTGGATTGAATTGTGAATTTCGATCAGATTCGGGCTTTGAAACGAATCGTACTAAAAGTTTTGGATTAAATCGGATCGTTGCCACTCCTAAGCGTAGGTACATAGCGCTTCCAATGAAAGGCTTAAACTAATTAACTGAATGTGAGTTTTTTTGCAAACACAAAGACATTTTGTTATAAATCCCCACAATTTAGAAAATTTCTGCGACAATTCCAGAAATGGTACAAATTTGAAACAAACATTGCTTAATTTAATTTAATTTAAAGGGCAAACAAGTAGCAAACAATTGTTTTCGAAATACAAAATGGCCTCCTTTCTTCACTTTAACAGCAGTAATTTTGGTCAAATTTGTACCATTTTTGGAATTGTCGCGGGAATTTTCTAAATTGTGGTGATTTGTAAAAAAAATTATATGTTTTTGCAAAATAATTCAGTTAAATCGTTAATTCGGGTCATGACATTATATTTGCAGAGCAAAGTCAATATTACCTTTTTCCGTGGCTATATTTTGGTAATACTTTCAAAATTTAGTGCACACTTCCCTGGTTTTAAATTAAAAAAGAAAACAGTACGCTCTGTCTTGGACAGACTGCATATTTCTACAAAAACCATCTTTTTATCACCATCTACATTTCCTACTCATTCCTTTACCATTTTCAGAAAACGCGTTTATTTTTATTTATTATATTATTATTATTTTATTTGATAATGCGAGCAAGTAGGAATTTTAGACAATTCTAGCTTTTAAAATAATTTGTTTTGGGGCTTCAAGAAAAATGTAGTCGGTCAAAAATAATTTATATAGAGTTTTCTGTCATAGGACAAAATTTGTCTGTTATACCTCCCTACCTCCGTCAATTGCTTCACTATACAACCTATAACGTTTAAGTATGGGCACAAACACAGATTATAGCGCACAAATTCGTTCGGAATTACGCATGCACGCATAGAGATGACTGCCCAAAAACAAAAGCATATCTATATAACATACATACATACAAATATATAAATAAATATGTACACAGAAATACATATACATACAAACATTTGGAAAGTCATTTAGGAACTCAATATTATGCTGTTAATGGCTTCCCCAAAAGAACTCTTATGAAGCTCAAGTCGTTGCTTAAGAACTCCTGGCATCGTCATTTCCTCCCAAATTCTAAATTTTTTCCTCCAACCTAACAAATTAGAAAGATTTCGGCGGAAATTTTAAACCTGGGAGTTTCAGCACCCGATAATTTAAGGATTTAATTCGGAACTAGGTAACTTATGGCTACTCTTTTGATACACTTTTCCCTCCTAATCTCCTCGACGTTCTCCTTGTCTTGAAAAAAAATCTTGGGAAAAGTCACGAAGGATGAGAGTGTTTAAGGAAAAGTGTTGTCCACGATAGAATAAAAAAAAATTGTAATAAATACAAAGAATGAAAATCATAAATTCTTGTTTTGAAAGGAAAAAAATCCTTTAAGTTTATGAGGAGAATGTAAGCGAAAAAAATGAAAGCAGTAATATTTCAAGAGGATAACAGAGAGAGAAAGAGAATTCTTTGGCAGAAAGAGGCTTTTGAGGTAAAGTGATAAAATGTTTCAATTTGAGGTGTGGACAAGTCCTAAAGCTTACATATAATTCCCCGTCTACATCTGTCCATATTGGGAGCTCCAAATGAGTTTTGAAGGAAGCAAAATGGGAAGGAAAAAAAAGATTTAGTGACTTGACGAAGAACAACAACTGCAAGGAAATAATAACAATCATTACCGGCCTCTCATCTTCCTCTTTATTACTGAGACTACTGGCCATTGTCACAATTTGTACCCACGGTCGTGTCAGAGGATGTGTTTTGGCCCAAGTGGGGAAGATTATAAAGTATGACTTTGTAGTGTGTGAGGAAGTGCGTTGGAAGAAAGAGAAAGAGAGAGAGAAAAAGAGAGAGAGAATGACAGACAGAGAGAGAGACAGGAAAGCCCTTCACCTGCTGACCTACTTAAAGGGACAGTAATGGAAAAAATAAATGGAAAACAGGTGATTTGTTGAAAAGCCAATAAATACCTCACTATATATCCTACTATAAAGAATTGAACCAGAAAAAAATAAATATTTTTACGTCTGCATGATGAACCTGAGAGAATTTTGTACCTCGAGATCTAGAGAGAGAGAGAGAGAGAGAGAGAATGCGTCTAGTGTAATATTTTTCTCTGCAGTTTTGTGACTGTTTTGCTTTGTTGAGGCACGACCAGAGACAGAGAAAAAATATTTGAGCTGAGAGAGAGATGGAGAGTGAGGCAGAGAGAGATGAAGAGAGTGAGAATATAAAGAGAGAGGGAGAAGTAAAAGAGAGAGACGAGAGAGAAAGAAGAGAAAGAGATATACATGGAGAGAGAGACAGATAGAAGAGACAGAGAAAGAGAAGAGAGAGAGAAAGAGAGAGAGATGGAGAATGAGACAGAGAGATGGAGAGAGAAAGAGAAGAGAAAGAGATATAGATGGAGAGAGCGAGAAAGAGAGAGAAGAGACAGAGAAAGAGAAGCGAAAGAGATATAGATGGAGAGAGAGAGAAAGAGAAGAGAGAGAGATGGAGAGAGAGAAACTTTCAAGCCCCCGAGACAAAGTCCTCTTGATTTGATTGAGAGGAAGGAAATCTCGAGGAAGAAGGAAGCATGGGAAAAAAGACAAAAATAAAAAGGACTTTCTTATTTATTAACCTCTCCAATGTAATAGGCACCTTTATCAAGGTGGTCATTACACGCAGTAGATACCTATTTGATATGTTCGCCCATTACATCTATAGTCAGTCATATTCCAAAGGGGGGAAAAGTGAAAATGCATACGAAATGGCCCGAGGAATAGCAAGTGTGCCGCCGTATGGATAGAAACCAAATAGTAGATTAGATGCCAGTCACAGGAAATTAGTTGGGCGATTGAGGAAGAGAATTAGCAGAGGAAATTATATGCTAATACATGCAACCGTAACAACTGTATTGGCAAAGTGCTGGGGAATTATACCATTGTGCGACATTGGAGAGGAGGACCAGACGAGAATAAGACCAGGGGCGAAGCTACTGCGAAAGAGGAGACGAGACAAACAAGATGAAGAAAGGAAGAGAGACGGTACAAAAGAGACAAATTGGCAGAGATCGAGGGAGAGAAGAAATTGGGAGACTGGCAGGGAGAGAGCGAGAGAGACAAGAGGTAAGGGTTTAGAAAGTGAGAGCAACTTACCAGGAGGAATATATAGTAAGGAAACGGACAAGGAGGCAATGAAGGAGTGAAGATAATGGAGAGAATGAAGAGCCAGCGATAGAGATTAAACGAAATACAGAGGTACGGGGAAAATACAAAGGGAGAGAGAGACAAGGAAGAAGGAACAGAAAGGGAGAGGGACATAGAGAGAAAGATAGACAGAGGGAAAGACAGAGAGAGAGAGAGAGGGAAACAAGCAGAGACAAGAGCAGGCAGAGAGAGTGATTATATCAGAGCAAATGTTTGAAAGTGAACACGAGAGAGAATAAACGGTAGAAAGAGAAAACTGACGGAAGATAAAGGGGCAAGAAGGGAGAGATCAAGAGAGAAAGATAGCAGACCAAAACAGTGAGAATGAGTGAGAACAATAAGGGCAGAAATAAAGAGGAAGTGCAGAAACTGAGCGAAGAAAGGGGGAGAAAGAGAGACGAAGATAGAGAAATAACACCTTCAACCGCGAGAAAAATAGAGAGAAAGAGACAAAAAAGATAGAAAGAAAAGTCAAATCACATAGAGAGCAAAAGAGACAAATAACAAAGGAATAATAGTCAAAGCCGAGAGAGAGCAATAGCGAGTAAAGACTGAAAGAGACAGAAATAGAGGAACAAGACAAAAATAGACATAAATAGAGAGAAAAATAGAAAAAAGACAGAAAGAGAGAAAGACAGAGAGAAAAATAGAAAAAAGCGAGAAAGAGAGAAAGACAGAAGGATACTCAAGTCTTTTTGACAAGAGAAATATAAAAGGAAAATAAAGGGAGAGAGAAGGCAGCTCGAAAGGCAGGAAGAATAGGTTGACAAATAGAGAGAGAGAGACTGCAGAAAATTAAGGGGGAAATAGAACGAAAGAGACGAAATCGCAGAATAAAACGAGGAAAATGAAAGATTGCGGGAAAGAGACGGAATCAGAGAGATTGAGAGACAAGTACAGGAAGCAGAGGCAGAGAGACAATTTGTAGAAACGAGGGGTATTAGCGAGACAAAATGAGAGACATGGAATGAATGAGAGGGCTCAAGAGGATGAGGGGTAATGAGAGATTTTTGGACGATTATCGTTGAACAGGTCCTTTCCGTATGATTAGTATTGATTAAGTAAATTGCGTCTCTCTCTCTCTCCTCGTGTGGATAATCCCTGTGTTTTGAGTCCCTTTTATTTCCCATTCCTATTTATTTCCCCCTCCAACATCTCTCCTGATTGTTTCAGGTGAACTTGAAGCCTCACATCATCTCCACCACCTCATCTTTCAGGGGTTCCTCTCTTATCTATTGACTCGAGTATTTAGCAGTGAAATAAGTACATAGGAGAAGAAAAAAAAGAGTGAAGTGAGAAACCCAGAAAAGAGAGCTTCCCTATAGGAATAATACAGTCTCTCTCTCCGTCGTTCATTCCCTTTTGGAATTAAAAGGTGTATATATATGAGTAAGTAAAAGGTATATTGGATTTTGTGTATATAAGTTGGGCTTCACTCTTGAAAATGAAGAGAGGAAGAAGAGGAGGATTTACAGTAGTTAGTTGAGCTTTTTCTGAAGGGGAATCGAATGAGAAGAGAAAAGAAAAAGTAAGAAGAGTGTGTTAGTAGGACGGTGACTGTCGGACCGTCAACAAGTCTTTGAGAAGAGAATTATATTTTCTTTTTTTTTTTTATTATTAATTTTATTCCTTTCTTTCTATCCTTCTCTCTCTCTCTCTTTTGGGGTGCATGTTTCCACAAATCTCAACATGACGGCGAATTTTATATAATAGAGCAATTTTTTTCAATAAAAATTCAAAAATTTCCCTCTCTCCTTCTCCCCCTTTTTTCTCCATTTCTTACCCCCGAAAGTTCGGCAAAAAAAAACAAATTTCTCCAATGTATCCGAAATAAATCTAAAAACAATTATCCCTTCCCTCCTTCCCCTTCTTTCCATGTTAAAATAAATTGTTTTTTTTTACAAGTGGGAAAATCAATAGGAAATTTAAGAGAGATATTAATGGTGAATTTCGCCGGGTGGATTTTCCGGCAGTGTCAATTAATATATTTTAATTATAAAAATAAATATAAATAATCTTCGAGTTCTTTTTGGTCCTAGCACCAAAAAGTGGACCCTGTGTTCTCTAATAAACCTTGTCCCTGCTCCGTACAATGGTCAAATTGACCAAATTGGTCCAAGTGAGACTTGCCGTTCTCTGTCTATTTCTCTGTGGATCCTCCCGTCCCTCCTCAGCCTACACATTCGATGGTAAGGCAAATTTACATTCTTATTTATTTATTTATTGCATTGTCTCTTTCTCCCTCGGTGTCTGCTTTTTATACCGCTGAATTTGAACATCTCTTTAGGTTTATCTCTTTAGGCCAATTAATTTTTTTCTGTCTTTTTCCTTCTCATTGTGTACTTTTTTTGTCATTGGATTTGTCTCTTTTTATTTTATTTTTTTCGAAGGTTCTGTCTGTCGTTTCTTTTCTCTTGTCAAACGTGGCTCTCATCTCTTTTGTTTCTCACCCTTCCTGTCTCTCTCTCTCTCTTTGTTTTTCTGTTTCTCTCTTTTCCTATGTTTTTTTTTGCGTCTCTTTGTTTTTCTGTTTCTCTCCTTTCTCCTGTTTTTGCTATTCCTGTCTCTTGAGTTTTCTTCCTTTTCCTTTTGTTTTTTCTATATTTCTCTTTTTTAGATCTTCTTTGTTTTGTCTTTTCTGTATTTCTCTTTTTTGGTTCTTCTCCGTTTTCCTTTTGTTTTTCTGTATTTCTCTTTTTTGGTTCTTACTCCTTATATTTTTCCTGTCTTTCTCTCTCTCTCTTGGTTTTTCTGTTTCTATTTTTTCCCTATGTTTTTCTCTGCTTTTCTGTTTCTCTGTCTCTTGGCTTTACTCCCTTTGCCTTTTGGTTTTTCTGTCCTTCACTCTCTTGGTTTGTCGTTGATTTCTCTCCGTTTTTCCCGGTTCGCTGTCTCTTTCTCGGTTTTTCTCTGTGTTTAGCTCTGCTTTTCTCTATATTTGTTTTTTCTTTATTTTTTCCTCTCTTTTTTTTCTTTCGATTTCCTGTCTTTATTTATCCTTTTTTATGGGCTTTTCTCTCCCTCTTTCTCCTCTTAATTTTCTACATTTCACTGTCTTCCTGTCTCTTTTCTGACATTCTTTCCCTCCCTTTTATGCTGGGGTGATTTCAGCTTTTTCTTCTTCTTCTCTTTCTTAGATTTATCTCTTTCTCTCCCTGCTTTTTCTCAGCTTTATCTGCATTCCTTTGGTAATCCCCCCTTTCAATTCTGTCTTTTTGCTCTTCCCCCCTTTTTTTTACAAATAATTTTATGATTATGGTTCTGTTCCAACAATCCAGATTTTCAGGATTCTCTTCTTCTGTACATGTGACAATGCGTAGAAAAAATTAGTGATACAAGCTTCTTTTTATTGGTGAATTGTTGTCAAGTCCCCTTATTATTGTCACCTGTCCAAATAATTTTTATGACGATGAAAGGAATAATATAAGATTTAAAAAAAATTATTAGTGATGTTTTCCTTTTGCTCTTTCTTCTCCTTGTCATAACCCTCACCTTGTTCCTTTTGGGTTGGAAAAGTTTCACGTATTTTCTGTCCTTTTCCCATATCAATAACATTGGGCTTTGAATCCTTCTCCAAACTCTCCATGGGACTCGTATATAGAACAAGATCATAAAGTCCCACAAAGGGACACATTTTCCTTTTAAAACAAATAAAAAAAAATCTTCACTCGAGAGAAAAAAAAGGCCTTTTTAGAGCTCATTTAAATAATATCTTTATTATGATTGAGCTCCTGTGTATAATGATTGGGTTGTTGAAGGCCCATTTACATTTTTATTGTGGTCACCAAAGAGGGAAAAAGGGTGGGGGGGGGTGGGAATTGTATGTTGTCCAATCGACCGTGGGTGTCATCAATATAGAGAAAAAAATCCGTTTGGAGTTTTATAAACAAGAAAAAAAATAGTGTGTAAATAGTAGTTTTTTTTATGACTCATCTTATTCATCAACACTTATTAGTGGGTAGTTGTCTTGCTCTTCTTCCACATTAGCAGTACTTGCCTAGTTATTTTTCCTTGACTTTAAATATTTTTTTTGTATGCAAAAAAATAGGTTGTATACCGTTGTCCAACATGGGATGATAAGAGTCTCAAACGGTTTTTATATCAGGATCATTTTAAATGCTCCTTGATATCGTTTTTTTCTCTTTTATGAAGTCTATTTGGTCACGGGGCAAGTTTTTAAAAAGACAGTTTGTGTGGTATAAATCATTATTATGATCTCAGTTTGAAACATTTTTTTATGCTTCCTTTTTCTGGTCAGTTCTTTCTTTACTTGTCAGTTCCTCCTCTGAATCCTCATTATGGAGAGCGAAAAAAATCTATATGCATTTTATCCTCTTGCGCCCTTTAAATTCATCTGTTAATTAAATTTTCTTCGTGCTGTTTATACATTTCCCTGTATTTTATTCTCTGCATTCCTTTGTCCATTTAATTCGCCTCTTCAATTCGTATTTTTCATGTATTTCTCCTCTACAATGTCGAGATATTTCTACTTTGTAACTTTACTACAAGATTTTCTCTCTAAATCCGTTCTATATTTCTGCTTTCTCTAATTTTTTAGGAACAGTTTTCGGCTATTTTTTCATTTATTTTCGGCTCCTTTTCATCGTTTTTCTAGAAGTTTTTCTGTTCGCTCTCCAGGATAATTTTTTTTCGTTTTATGGACACTTTCCCTTTGTTTGTCATTTTGTCATTTCAAACAGGTCAGGCTCATTCCTTGAGAATTTTTTCTGTACAATTTCCCTTTGTTTTTCAATTCGACAGACATTTCTCATGTATTTTTGCTTCGACATTTTCTCTTCTGTTATATGAACCAATCTCTCTTAATTTGTCTGGATATGCCATTTATTTCTGGACGTATGTATCTCTCTTCTGTTGGATGGGAATTTTGTTCGCATTTCTGGACATATCTCTCTACTTTTTCTCTTATATTTGCTCGTATTTTTGCTTCTTTTGCTCGTATTTTTTATTTTTTTTCTCGTATTTTTGCTCGTATTTTTGCAATTATTTTGCTCTTATTTTTGCTTTTATATTTGCTCGTATTTTTGTTTTTTTTTTGCTCGTATTTTTGCTTCTTTTGCTCGTATTTTTTATTTTTTTCCCCGTATTTTTGCTCGTATTTTTGCAATTATTTTGCTCTTATTTTTGCTTTTATTTTTGCTCGTATTTTTGCTTTTATTTTTGCTATTATTTTTGCTATTTATTTTTGCTTTATTTTGCTCTTAATTTTGCTTTTATTTTTGCTTTATTTTGCTCCTATTTTTGCTTATTTTGCTCTTATTTGTTAAAAATATTTGTGTCATTTTTCCTGTAAATTACTCCTTTAATTATTATGTAATTCTGTAATTCTTATTTTTGTTTTTTATGCTAATTTGCTTTTCCCCGAAGATTTGTGTTCTTGTTGTCTTCTTGGACCTTTCTCTCCCATATTTTGGGACATTTCTCTCTATTTGCCTCTGCACCTTACTTTCCTCTATTTCTCCCTTCAACCACTATTTCTCCACGTTTTTCCATCACATTTCTTCATGAACACTTTATTTTCTCGACTTATTTTCTCCCTTGCTATTTTCCATACATTATAACCAACCCATTTATGAATTCATTTCCCCCGTTTGAATTCCCCCCTCAGTTTTATTGTTGTCCCTTATTTACATTGACTCTTAAAAATAATTAAAAAATAACGAATGTAAACACGACCCAGGCAGAAACTGGTTAAAAGGTGATTGCACGTTCTCCTCTGCTTCCATATTTTCTACTCATTAATCTCCCTCTATTATATTTACTGGCCCTTCCCTTTTTTTCCTGTGTTGACTTTGAGTGCATTTTATTGTCCATTTATTTTTAGCCCCCCAAAAAATGTGCAGTCCCACTCTCCCACAGAGGAAAAAAAAAGAGAGGATCTGCACATATGTATACATTCATACAGAGAAATTCTGTACACAAATAACCCTTTTACCCCCGTGATACACATATCGTACGGCAAAATATTTTTTTTTAATTTTATAAAAATAGAACCCACAAAGAATTGATTTACATAAGAAGGAACTAGTTTTCTCTCGGTACAATGTTGGACAAAGGAGGAGGATAGTAATAAAAAAAAAGGCCTTCAGTCGAGATGGAACTCCTACATAAAATTTGAATGCATCAAGTGCACAAACAATTCTCGGGAGTCTCTCCTCTTCTTTTTTTTTTAATTTAATAATGCAACAGAATTATAATGGAGAGAATAATGAAAATAAGAGAACAAAAAATGGTGAAAAAAAACACACTCTTGAAAATTTTTAGTAGAGTACAATTTTCCACATGTATTACTATTTATTAGAGCGTGTCAACAAACGTTTTAGTACAGAGCTTGTGGGGAGAGATGCCAGAGCCTAAGAGAGAAAGATATGTTGTTTGCTCTTGTTTTTGTTCTAAACACTTTTTATATAGTAAGAAAAAAAAAGAAGAACTTGTGTTCTTTTTTGGAGTGAAAAACTCCTCTCCAATATGTGAACTCTTTTGGGATTTAAGTACCATGGTGAACACTATGGGATATTCTTCTGTGTGGGTTTCCAATTGGCACCAGACACTCTGACGAAGATGAAGAAGAAAAAATAAAGAAAAACAATTCTATCAAGTTGAACAGGAGCTCTTTCTCTCTCTCTCTCTCTCTCTCTCTCTCTTGTATGCATTTTTTTCTGGGCTATAAGAACACATATAGCACTCACCTTTAAAATCAACATTTTTTTCTATTTCCCCCTCTCATTTGAGGTTTCATCTCTCTCTCTCTCTCTCTCTCTCTCTTTCTCTCTCTCTCTTTAGGTCTTTGTAATAACTCTCAAAATTAGTGGGTGGATTTCGGGCTTCAAACAGGCTTGTTCTCCTTATTTTTTCTACCAATTTACCTCTTTAGCTCTAATTTTTCTCCCAATTCCCTCTTTCCAATTTTGCAAAGACAAAAAATCCCCCCGTTCCATGTTTTTCTACGAATTCCCTCGCGCCGTCCAATTTGTGTCCCTTTTCGCATTTAATCGCTCTATTTTTGCCAATTTTTTTCTCAAATGACGTCATATTTTGAGGTATCCTCATATTTCTTGTAATGTCAATAATTTTTGAGAGACACAAAAAGGCACTTTAAAGCGCTCAAAAAAGTGCAAAAGAGCACTCAAAAAAGTGCGCAAAAATTATCAAAAAAGTGCAATAAAGTGCAAACAAGTGCAAAAAAGCGCAAAAGAAGTTCATTAAAGTGCTTTTTACTATCATTCATATTGCTGTTTTGTATTATTAGCCAATTTTTTGTATTAATTCAATACAATATATTCGTGCGTGTACATGGACATTCTTTCTATAGAAAAAACATGAATATATATATATGCTATATGTATATATAAAGATGTATTTATCAGTATATATATGTATTGTTCAGTGGGCTCATAATTAGTATGAAAATAAAGTCCATTATAACTAAATAAATTCCATTATTAAAAAGGTAAAAGCCAGGGGGAAATACGGCTGTGCGTAAGAGCGTGAATAAATACTGGTGCTATTTGTGATTAATGATGATAATAAAAGGGTTCAAAGGGTTGGGAGCAATGCCATATTAATTTGTTATGGGAGAAAATAGCATCTTTTATTATTATTATTTTTTATTGTGCACCATGCTACATGATGCATATATCCATTATGTATGGCAATCCACGTAGAATTGGATCCTCCAAAATTGTAAGAGGCCGGTGATTTCCCCTTGTCGTCGTGATTACGTGTGTTATTATTGACTCTCCCATTATGATTATTGGCCATGTTATTACTATTTAGGAACCAAGGCAGTGTGTCTGTGCTCTGAATGATGAGCTCTCTCTCTCTCTCTCGGTCTGTCTCTGTCATTTAAAAAGAGTCACATCCATTGTCTCTTCCCTATTATGAGGCTTTTCTCTTTTTTTTTATTGTCTTCCAATGCAGATTTCAATGTGAAAATTTACACATTATGAGCACGGTAAATACACTCCTGGGTAATAATACTAATGTGTCCACGTGTGTACGCACTGGGACTGTATATATTTTGTCACAATTTGTCATCTTTTATGGGCGCGCAGAGACTTTAACTGACTCTTATATTATTTAACCCCTTGTCATCTTGAATGGGTGACAGGCGGGGAGAGAGGAAGGGAAGCAGAAAAGTATGTAGAGACATAGCACACATGCTTTCAGAATGCAGCAGAGAGCAAGGGAGAAATTGGAGGAAAATAGGGTGAAAAATAGAGAGACAAAGAGGGGAAAAGAGTTGCAAAAAGGGAGAGAAAGTAGAAGAATGAGAGGAGAAAAGAGAGGAAGAAAGATATTTAAAAGGAGAGAAAGAGATAGGAAGTCAATACGAGAAGAAGAAAGAGAGCAAAAGTCAATCAGAGAAGACATAGAGAGAAAAAGTCAATCAGAAAAGAAGAAAGAGAGAAAAAGTCAACAAGAGAAGAGGAAAGAGAGAGAGAGAGAGAAAAAGTAGAACGAGAGTGAAAAAGAGAAAGAGAAAAACAGACTAAGAAAGAGGAAGAAAGAGAAAAGTAGAAAGAGAGTGAAACAGAGAATGACAGACTAAGAAAGAATAAGAAAGAGAAAGAAGGCTATAAGATAGGTAGAAAGAGTAAAAAAGAGAAAGAGAGAGAAAACGAAAGAATGAAACAGAGAAAAATAATAATGAACCAGAAAGAAGGAAAAATAAGAGAAAGAAATAGAGAAATACAGAAAGAAATGGGAGAAAAGGTAGAGAAAATAGTGAAAACAGAAAGAAATTGGAGACAATAAGAGGGAAAGAGAGGAAAAGTGAGAGAAAGTGGGAGAAAGAAAAGGGCGGAAAATAGAAGCAAGAGAGAGAGAGAAGGGAGACAAAAAGAGTAAAAAACAAAGAGAGAAAGAAAAGGGAGACGATAAGAGTAAAAAAGAGAGAGGAAAATGGAGACAATAAGAGTTATAAATGAGAGAAAGAAAGAAAAGGGAGACAAAATAAGTAAAAACAGAGAGAGAAAGAAAAGGTAGGCAATAAGAGTAAAAAGAGAAGAATGGGGAGAAAAAGAGAGGGGAAAAGAGGGTAAAGAGAGAGAAAGAATGAGAGGAGGAAAGAGAGAGAAGAAGAGACGGAGAGAGGGCAAAAGAGAGATTGAACGTGAAAGATGATGATGGGATACTCCCAAGGAAAAACAATGTTGAAGACAAGCAAATGATTCACATGTGGCTTGCCTCATGCAAGTGCCACCCCATTTCTAAGTTTCGTTTTGAAAAAATAAGCTCATGGGTGGAGTGTATTTGAGGGGGAGGATGCCTTTGTTTCAATGGGACACTGATTTACTACAAGTGATACGGTTTTTATTTTTCTGGTGGTTGCCCATAGTATTACCGTCGGATTTTTGCGACAATGCCATCATAACAATAACCACAACATTCATAAAAGTTATGACGGAAAGGTTAGGATTTTTTCTCCTGTCATTATTATTGTGATCGTCTCCCGTACATGATTTTTTTATGTCTGGGAGTAAAGCACGTGTGAATGCCTTTGATTGAGCCCATGATATGTCCTCAAGATTATGCTGGGTAACAATGTGTTTGTTACACATTTGATTTGTACACGTCACAACATAGACAAAAAAAGGGCCACGTGTAGCCTGGTAAATGTGGTGGTGGGGAGAATGCATATTGTAGACTAGTGGGTAGCCTGTGGTTTCTCTGCACTAATCTCCTTTTAAACTTTGCGGTTTTTCTTGTATTTGTTATAGTATCCTTTTTTTTTTTTGGTAGGGACAAAAATCTTTTAAAGGAAAATTCCAAAAAAGTGTGTGTAGTTTGGCCCAAAAGGGTTACACAGGGCTGGTTATGCGAGTCAGCTTGCATGCTCTTGTGATGGTGGTTGATCACATGACGACAGTTCTTTGGCTCAATCCAAGGAGATTCCTAGGGACATAAATACACCTGAGGGAAAGACAGTATCGTAGACTTTTTTTTTACAATTACTTTATTCTGGGAAAAGATTTATTTAGATTTATTTATTTATCTAGTAAACATTTAGATGAATTTAGATGAAAAACTTAGATGTCATTTAGTAAAAATTATTGTTTATCAAGGTGATTTTTTCAGGCAAAAGAGAATTGTGGGGAAAGGGAAGAAATATGTACACTGTATGAGAGAGTAAATAGATTTCTTAATCGGAATGGAAAGGAGTTAAAGTTAGTAATTAATGAAAATGGACTTGATAGATAGAAAAAGACAAACATCGGATGGCAGGAAGTTGACAAAGGGGAAAGAAATATTTTATTCAATTTCGACAGAGGTTAGAAAGAACGGTTTTGAGGAAAGAGGGAAAATCTGGGGAGGCAATGCAACTGTAAAAAAAATAATAAGAAAGCAATTTGAGGATAGAAAAATTGTGGTTTGAAGAAATGAGAAAGAGACATTTTTGAAGGGAGTGGAAAGAGGCATTTAGCATGAAAGAAATTAATACATGGAGCAAATCAGCATAGATGACAAATTGAAAAATACATAGGTACATACTACATGAACAAAATTGGCGGATGACAAAAATTAAGAAACAAATGATTCATGTAAACAATTCAAAAATTTATTGAAAACTTGAGTTCACGATAAAATGTAAAAAAAAAAGTATCCACAGGAAGAACAAAAATTATTTATGGATTTTTTAAAAAATTATTACTTAAAAACAATTTAAATTACCCACAAAAAGAACAGAAATTAATCCGTGAAGAGTATTAAAAATTTATCTATGAAAATCATCAAAAATTAATCCATTAAAAGAATAAAAAATTAATCTCTCAAAACAACTAAAAATTATTCCCTGATAAGCATAAAAAATTAATACATGAAAAGAATAAAAAATTAATCCCTAAAAAGCATCAAAAATTAATCTATGAAACGAATCAAAAATTAATCCATGAAAAGAATAAAAAATTATTCAATGGACAAAATTAAAAATTGAGTCACAAAATCAAAAAATCAATCCATAAGATTTTTTTTAAACACTACTTTTTAAAATTATTATACTGATAGGAAAATAATACAAATTAATTTCCGAAATTGTTTATATATTAATCCATGAAAAGAACAAAAAATTGATCCATAAAAGTTTGAAAATTAATTCACAAAAAACTCAAAAAATTGATCAATTAAAAAATATAATTCACGAAAGCATCGAAAAATGATTCAACAAAAAATAATAATTCACGAAAATATTTTAAAATCAATGGATAGGGCTAGAAAAGTTCGAAGAAGCTGAGACGTTTTGAGGCTGAAAAGTTCGAAAATGCCATCAATCAAAAAAAGATAATTCATGAAAATATTTAAAAATCAATAGATAATAGGCTATTGAAAAGTTCGAAGAGGCTATTGCTAACAAATAAATGGCCTTATATGTATGTATGTATACCATGTTATTATTAAGAAAAATCATTTGAAAATTGTAAAAAAAAAAAACACACAAAAACAAAAATGGATCCCTTGTTTTCCTTTGACGTCGCAGGCTCCTACAAAATTAGTCCGAAGCCCTGCACGGTAGACACCCGGACGGGAACATGCATGTTCGTCTGGGAGTGTCTCAAGACGGAGGGGAAGCACCTGGGGATGTGCGTGGACGGCTTCATGTTCGGCTCCTGCTGCGGCCACAACACCTCCTCCAACCTGGTTTTGGAGGGCTCCATCTCCAGCCACCCCAGCAGCTCTACAAATAGTAATAATAATCAATTAAATAATGTTAATATTCCTCAAGAGACTGCCATTTTTCACACCATCTCCACATTCCGACCTCATCCGGGGATGATCACAACGACCACCACGACCACGACAGAACGTCCCAGGACATCCACCACCACCAGAAGACCCTACTCCACCTCCACGTATTATACTACGACCAGGAGATGGACCACCAGCACCTGGAGACCCGCTGTCATCAGTACGACCACGACCACCAGAAGACCTCCTCCTCCATCTTCCTCCGGAAATACGAATAATATGGGATCTTCTGGGGAACTTCAGCTCCCTTTCGTCACGGGGAACGGCAGTAGCTTTCCGGAGCAACACACAATCACCTCTTCCACTTTGTCATCTCTGTCCTCATTGGCCACCATCATGAATGGTGGGAGCTCTTCTTTCCCCTCTTCATCTTCTTCTTCATCTTCCTCCAGTCAATATCATCCTTCCTATCATCCTCCGTCTCCTCATCGACCCCCATCTCCTCCGACGACGACGGAGACGTCCAGGACCTCCACGACGACAGAGAGACCCACGACAAGGACAACGACCCCGACCACCACGAGGTCGACGACCACATTTAGGACCACTGCACGGCCCACGACCATTTTTATTGACCCAAAATCAACGACCACCCCTCAGACGAAGATTCCTCTGGATAGGGACTATGGGTGCGGGGTGCCGCCGCTGGTGCCTCAGATGCGGATTGTGGGCGGGAAAAATGGTTAGTTTTTCTCATTTTTTAGTTGATTTTCTACGGATTCTTTAGTGGATTTTCTGCTGATTCTTTAGTTGATTTTTCTGTTTTTTTCTATGCATCTTCTTCTTAAGCTAATTGCAATTGGTTTGATTCGATGTACTTTTTTATATGTAGTTTTGATTGGCTTGAACTTTTGTATTTTACAATTCTTGTTGCTAGTTAATTTTTCCTTTTTGGGTTAATTCTCCAGTTTTCTCGATTCATTTTCCGTCGCCTGTTTTGCAATTTATTTTCTCTCTTCACTCTTTGTTTTCTCCTTTTTTGGCCATTTATTTTCTCTCTTCGCTATCTGTTTTCTCCTTTTTTTCCAATTTATTTTCTCCTTTTATGCAATTTATTTCCTCCTTTTTTCCAATCTATTTCCTCCTTTTTTTCCAATTTATTTCGTCCTTTTTTCAATTTATTTTCTCTTTCGCCATCTGTTTTCTACTTTTTTGGAATTTATGTTCTCTCTTCGCTATCTGTTCTCTCCTTTTTTCTAATTTATTTTCTATTTTCGCTATGTATTTGTTTTCTCCTCTTTTTGCAATTTATTTTCTACTGTTTTCGCAACTTATTGCCTATTTTTTTAAAATGTATTTTCTTTTTTTCGCCATTAATTATTTTCTACCTTGTTTGCAATATATTTCTTCGTTTTTTTCTCACATTGCCATTTCTATTTGATACATCTGTTCTCGATATCTCCTTCCTTTTTCAGTTCTCCCCTATTTCCTTCGAATTTTCGTTCACATACTCTTTTATTTTGGCTGCTCTCTCCCTGTTTTTCTTCTCTACCATCCATTTTTCCTTCCATTCTTCTCTTTTCTTTTCTTTTCTTTTCTCGGTTGTTTGAGGATCTTACTCTGTATAAATTCCTCCTCTAATTTGATGAGTATTTGTTTTCTTTTTTCTTTATTTTGTCCTCTAATTTTCCGAATTTTCGTCTCGTTTGCTTTTCTATTCCCTCCATAATTCTTTGAATAATTTTTATATTATGTTCTTATATTTTATATTATTTTTATTTTCTCTAATTTCCCCTTCTCAGGAATGTTCATATTCTTGTATTGTCTGTGATTTTATCCCAATTTTCCCATTATTTTCTTCCAATTTTTCTTTTACTTTCTCCTAGTTTTTACATATGTTCTCCGATTTTTGTTTTTGTTTATTGTTTTGCGTTTTTCCTACCAATTTGTTTTATTTTCTATTGGTTTTCCGTTTATTTTAGCTTCTCTCTTTTGTTTTATTTTGCCTTCCTTTTCCCCTTCCAATTGCCTGCTTTATACCATGTTCGCTTCCTTAGTTCTTGATCACTTGTTGCATTTGCTTGGTCCATGTGCTCCTTTTTACCGTGATTATTTCCACTTTTTATTTGCTCTGCGTACTTCCCTTTTTAACTCGTAATTTTTCTCTTGTTTACTCCCATTCAACCTTACCTTTTCACCTGAGCTTTGCTTTAGCTAAATAGCCTTTCTTTTTTTGTGATATTTGTATATTACTCATTTTTTTCCCTTGCCTTCCTTCATCATTTCCTACCCCATTTTTTCTATTATTCTTCCCCGCCCCCTCAAAAAAAATGGTGTTACAACGTCCAAGCCCAATTCAAAGGAGTAGTTAGTAGCCAATTCAAGTCCATAAAAAAACAAAATTTTGTGCGGTAAAAAAAATAAAATAATAACAAGCTCATCAACTCCGTTAATACGGAGGCAGCCCTTGTAGTATGCATTTGCTTTTTTTTTCTGCTCCTAATTCCACTCTCAGCAATTCGTGTGTTGATTCTCTCAAGAGTAAAAAAGGCCCAATAATTATAATTATTGTAATACTTTCCTCTACTGGTTACATACTGTTTTTTTAACAGACAGACTACAAAAAAAATGGCAGTGGAGGGAGAAAAGAGAACTTCTTTTTGTACCAATCAGCACAAAATGAATTGACGAAAAAAAGTAGATTTTTTTAGAGAGAGAAAGAGAGGATGAAAAGAAGAAGTGGAAAAAAATATAGTTCACGGAAAATGAGTTGTAATTTTTGTGCACTTTACAAGAAAAGCCAAACATGCTGTGAACTACTGCTGAGATTTTTTTTTTCTGCCTCTCCTTTGAGGCAGAAAAAAAAGGAACGTGTGTAAGTGTCTTTTTTAGAGAATTTATAACCACTATTATGTTTTTTTTGTCTTCTTTCCACTCTTTCCTTCTCTCGCCTCCTCTCTTTTCATCATCCAAAGTAAAAGTTTGGAGCTTCGTGCTCCGAGGAAACACCCTTCAGAACAATGTGCTTCTTCTGTTTAAGGTGGCAACAATGAGAGCGAGAGAGTGAGGGCGAGAGATGCGAGACAGAAAGGGAACGAGTGGTGAAAGACAACAAATGGACATATGACGGATGGATACACATGGAAGTGAGAACAAATGAGAGGAATAAAAAAAAATAAAGGACTTCACAAGAGAGAAAAAAGGGGAAATAGGAGAAGGCAATTTCGAATTAAATGGACGGAAACAAAAGAATGGAAATTGTGGTAAATGCTTGTACAGAATGCAAATTATAAACATCAGGAGAGGGATAAAGAGCTGACAAAGGAAATCGAGATGAGATTCAGAATAGAGGCGCGAGAGGAAATACAAAGAGACGATGAGAGGCAGACAGAAATGTGGACACAAAATAAAGAGAGAAAGGGAAAAGGGTAGAGCCAAATGAAATAGAGAAAAAAGACAAGAATCAATGAGGGTAGACAAATCGAGAGACAAATCGAATTTAAAACTGAAAGAGAGCAAGGTAAAGTCAAATTCAGAGAGAGAGAGAGAGAAAAGACAAAGAGACTTCAACAAAAAAGAGAGGGAAAACAGGCACAAAACTGACGAAGCAAGAGGAAGGAAAAAGAGATCAAAAAGAAAAATTGATCGAGAAATGTGATCGAAAAAAAGGACAAATAGAAAAATTGGACGAGAGCAAAGAGAAGAGAAAAACAAGGAAAGAGAGCGAGAGAGAGAGAGATGAAATACGTAGAAAAAAGGAGGAGACAGAAAAAGTCTCAGAAGTAGGTAGGAGGGAGAGAGAGAAATAAAACGAAAAAATTAGAGAAGAGACTAAACAAAAAAGAAGAGAGAAAAATGAACAAAATAGGAGAGATAAAAATAAAAAGAAGAAGATAAAACATTAACGAAAAAGGAGAGAAGAAAATTAACCAAACAAGGAGAGAAAAATAACCAAAAAATGGAGGGAAGAAAATTAACGACAAAAGGAGAGAGAAAAATAGATAAAAAAATAGAGAAATTAACGTAAAAAGGAGAGAGAAAAATAAACAAAAAGAGATAGAATGAAATCAAAGAAAAATGGAGAGACAAAAATACACAAAAAAGGAGAGAAAATAACGTAAAAAAGAGAGAAAGAAGTTAACGTAAAAAGGAGAGAGAAAAAGAAACAAAACAGGATAGAAAAAAATGAGGGAAAAAGAAGAAAGTAAAATACACAAAAAAAGGAAAACCAGGAGTGAGAGAAAGAAATACAGAAAATGGAAGATAGGAGCGAAAAACAAACAAAAAAAGAGACTGGGGAAGGAGAAGGAAAATGCGAAAAGAAAAGCTAAAAGAAGAGGATCAGACGGAAAATAATAATAATCACGCTAACAACAACAAACTTGGTGTTAAAACTAGGAAAAGTTGGTGAACGTGAAACTCATTAGGCCCCGTGTAGCCATTACCTACTTGCACAAAAATGCATGGTTAATTAAGCGTAAATAGTGCAAGTTTGGGTTAATAAATAATTTTCATGGTGCATCTAATTATCTGGACTTACTTTTTTTTATATTAATATCGCATACATATACATACCTCTCACGGCTTAACGGGGAAAATCTTCTTTCATTGTTCTTCTTTCCATCCTCCCACAAAAGATTAAAAATCCCATTTGTTTTTCCTGCCATTTTTTTTTGAGGGGCCATGCTTTCCTTTCCCCTTTTATAACATACTTACTATAAAAAAAATGAGAGCTTTCTTATCTTTGACCACACCCCAGGATAAAGGTCATACCTGAGCACATACAAATTTTTGTGGTACTAATTTTGTCGTGTTATTGTGAGCAGTACATTAATGTGGGGGAAAGAAACCGAATTTAATCCTTTTATTTTGTATTTTAGCAAGCTTCGCGGAATTCCCT
This sequence comes from Disparrhopalites patrizii, assembly GCA_034698585.1. Classification (NCBI taxonomy): domain Eukaryota; kingdom Metazoa; phylum Arthropoda; class Collembola; order Symphypleona; family Sminthuridae; genus Disparrhopalites; species Disparrhopalites patrizii. The sequence goes on from JAQGBT010000307.1 coordinate 25,529, forward strand.
TGGCAGGTGAGCGTGAGGCGGACTTCCTTCTTCGGCTTCTCCTCCACACACCGTTGCGGGGGAGCCCTGCTCAATGAGAACTGGATTGCCACGGCGGGGCATTGCGTGGATGATTTACTCACCAGTCAGATCCGGGTGAGGCTGGGCGAGCACAATTTCTCTTCCACCAGTGAAAAGTACCCGTACGTGGAGCGTGGTGTCGTTAAAAAGGTACTGAACCCTTTTTTGTTTTTTTGTTTTTTTATCCTATTTCCCGCTAATTTTGTCCCGGAGCTTCAGGGTGTCCTTGTACCAGTTTTTTTATTTATGTGTTTTTATGCTCTTACTCTCTCTTTCTCATTTGTTGACATGAGCTCTCTCTCTCTCTTTCACTCTCTCCTTCACTCCCTGGGGATTACTTGGCCGGTTTATCTCATTTTCTCCTCCACCCTGTGAGTCTGTCTCACCTTTTGTTTCTCAATTTCTCACTTTGCTCCAATATTATTTTCTTCCGTTGTCTGTGTATTTTTCTTACCTTCTCTCTTTCCCTCCCCTCTCTCTCTCTCACTTGCACTTCTCTCTTTCCCTACTCTCTCTTTCACTTCTCTCTCTCTCTCTATTTCTCTCTGTAACTTCTCTCTCTATTTCTCTCTGTCACTTCTCTCTCGATGTTTCTCTTTCACTTCTCTCTTTCTGTTTCTTTCACTTCTCTCTCTTTATTTCTCAACTTCTTTCTGTATTTCGTTCATTTCACTCCCTATTTCTCCGCATTTCTCTGTATCTTTTTCCCTTCTCCCTGCCTCTATTTTTCTGCACGTTTCTCTTTTATTTCTCTCTCTCTATTTCTCTTCTCTTCACTCTCCGTATTTCGTCCCTTTCTCTCTTGCACTTCACTGCACTTTCTGTCATTCCCTCCGTTTCTCTATTTCCCTTCTCTCTGTATTTCTCTCCGTTTCTCTCTTTCCCTTCTTCTCTCTGTCACTCTCCGTTTCTCTCTTTCCTTTCTTTCTGTACTTCTCTCCGTTTCTCTCTTTCGCTTCTCTCTGTACTTCTCTCCGTTTCTCTCCTTCCCTTCTTCTCTCTGTCACTCTCCGTTTCTCTCTTTCCTTTCTTTCTGTATTTCTCTCCGTTTCTCTCTTTCCCTTCGTTCCCTCTGCTATTTTGTTTTCACTGGTCTCACCAATTTCACTCTCAATTTCTCCGTCTCTTCCTTTTACTTGTTTCTTGCTTCTTCTTTCTTTCTTTTATTAGATACTCCCTTTTGCTAATTTCGCTTTTACTCCACGACTTTGGGTGGAATTCAAGTTTTTTCGTCACTCATTTATTTTTGCTCTTGGAGTTTCTCTCCATCTTTTTGCTCCTCTCTGCCCCTGTTATCAGATCTCTCATTGGCCTGTCTCTCCCACATATTTTCAAGCATGTTTCTTTTATTTCTCCCTGTCTCCGCTTCAATGTCCCCCCCTCTCTCTCTGTCTCCGAGACTCTCTCCTTTCATAATTACCTCCGTCTTTTCCCCACCTTTCCCCTTTCCCCACTGTCAGCTCCATCCCCGTGTCTCCGCCGCTCCATGTCCTTGGCTCAATTTTTTCAAGTCCTTCCCCATATAAGTTATAAACGTGTAGAAATGCCATAAAACTGTACGTCTACCACCTACCCTTTCAATAATTTTCGGGTGACAATTTTACTAGAGGAGCTCAGGTAATGTCATCCTTTTAAAAAATGACACTCCTCCCCTGTCCCAAAACCTTTTTTGGCATGGATGGGACGTTCTCTCTGGTGTCGTAATAACCCACGGATACGTACCTCATCCATATGTATTACCAAGGGGGAAGTATAAGCTTTTTAAAAAACAGTTGTATTTGCCAGTCTCGTCTTTAAAGACGACTACATGGAAGTGTCTGAAGAAAAAAAAGGATTGAAAGAGGGAAAACAAGAGGATTATACAAGCTAAGCATAATAAATTTAGGGGTGGGGGAGTGTCTCTTTTCCATTCTCTGACTTACCTACATGGGCTTTGAAAGGCTCAGGTGTGTATTAAAGCTATTCAAATGGGAAAAGTGACTTTTATCCCCATGTTTCTCTCTCTCTCTCTCTCTCTCTCTCGATGTCTCTCTTTTTTTTTCTCTCTCTCTCTCTCTCGCTCTCTCTCTCACCCTGAATGAATGACAATGAATGAAATCTACCTGTGCACATGTGTGTATCAGGTATATTATTATCACATATTGGGGCTACTTGCATCCTCTGACTTGTTGACTTCCAATATGTACCTTTTTGTCCTCTATTAAGGATTACCATGTGCTTTGGCAAGATCTCTCTCTCTCTCTCTTTCTCTGTCTCTCTCTCTGTCTCTCTCCTTGGGGTTTTACCATCTTACATTATCAGTTGGAAGCTGAGCGAGACATCCAACTCACTTTCTCTCTCCCTAATTATGTCTTGAAATACCACATTGGAACGTTGCGCTCGTGATTAAGTCTAATTTTCCTGTTCTGGCACTTGTTTTGTCTCTCTCTCTCTCTCCTTCTGTTTCTCTCTCTCTTTATTGTTGGTCCTAAGGAGTCACAATACTGTTAATAATGTATACAATACACATATGTACCACGTAATGTATGGGAGATTGGTACGCGTAGATACATAGGGAAGCACGCAGATCCGTTTGTGTATTATGTTGACTTTCCTTGTAAGTTAATTGCTGGGGGTACGTACATATACATATGGGCCTTTTAGCAGTAATTATTACTACCATGAGGAAAAAAGGCATTGTTGGAGGTGGAATGTTTGGTTGAGAATACACATGTGTAGGTCCTGGTGTGTATGTATTTCGCTAAAGGATTGTTTCCGACGAAATGCGCCGTCTCGTAATTGCAAAATGACTAAAAACCTGAAAATAAATTAAGTATACTATTAAAAGGTTATATAAATTCTGAAAATGATTCCATTTATTTTCCTCGTGCTGCCAGAATAATAGGAAAAAGAAATAAAAAAAAAGAAGATGAAAGCCCTATTTTATGCAGAATTTTATTGTAAATCTAATAAAACAAGGCGCCTTTCAAATTGGCCAAGTTATGGCCGTTTTCCGTGCCAAGTTAGAAAATCGGGAGTGATTTATTGCTTTTGAACTTGGCGCGGAAAACCTTCATAATTTGATCAATTTTCATCAGATCGAAATAGCTTTTTTTAAACTCTTTTTTATATCTTTTTTAAGCTCTTCTTTAGCTCTGTTTTTCGCTCTTTTTTAAACTCTTTTTTAAGCTCTTTAGCTCTTTTTTAAGCTCTTCTTTAGCTCTGTTTTATATTATCACGAACATAGAATATAAGTATTATCAATTTTTGAGATATAATTTTCAGAATTCATGTCACGCTAGTAACTTTTGTAACTAACAATAAGAGTGAGCGTGCTTTTAGTCGAAAAAGTAATCGTCGATATAAGATATGTATATAGACCTATATTTTTGGCCCCGTGGAGGGCTTTTCGGGTTGCTGGCCAGTGTAGTGTGAGAAAGTGGTGAAAATACATGTGTATATTTATACATACCTATACGTACATATAGGCATACATTTATACATGGGGACAAGAGACACTTTGAATGGATGAAACCAAAATTGCAGGATGTTGAGTGTAACACGGACTTGAGTGTTTCAGAGGCTTGTTTTTCAAATGTATTTCCCTTGTAAGCACAGTAGGTGACATGAACTCCCCATTATTTATTATTATGATGAGCGCTAATTTCCCTTGTGAATTAATTGCACGCGAGTGCTAAATAAAAGTATTCTTTTCCGTTCATACATTTTTTTCTCCCCTTTCTGTTTCGTCTTCTGAGTCCCCCACCATCCTTTGAGTCTCCCGTGTATTGTCTCTTTCTTTTATTTCCTGCTTTTTCAAGCGAATCTCTTTAACCCAAATCTCTTTTTATTTCCCTCTTCTAAAGTATGTCTGTGTCCTTGTTCTTATTTTCTCTTTCTTTCACAGCTTTCTGTTTCTTCTTTTTTTTGTCTCCGCAGCGTTCTTCTTTTTTTGCTTTCTCTATTCTCCACAGTTTTTCTTTATTTGATTTCTTTTTTTTCAGAGCTTTTCTTTTTTTTTTGTCTCTCTAGCTTTTTTATTTATTTGATTTCTTTTTTTTTTCAGAGCTTTTCTTTTTTTTTGTCTCTCTAGCTTTTTTATTTATTTGATTTCTTTTTTTTTCAGAGTTTTTTTGATTTCTCTATTTTTCAGAGTTTTTTTATTATATTTTTATTTGTCAGTGTTTTTCATTATTTGCTTTCACTATTTTTCGGTCTTTTTCTTTATTTGCTTTCTCTATTTATCTGTCCTTTTCTTTTTTTGCTTTCTCTAGTTTTCGGTCTTTTTCTTTATTTGCTTTCTCTATTTATCTGTCCTTTTCTTTTTTTGCTTTCTCTATTTTTCGGTCTTTTTCTTTTTTCGCTTTCTCTATTTTTCAGGCTTTTTCTTTATTTGCTTTCTCTATTTTTCGGTCTTTTTCTTTTTTTGCTTTCTATATTTTTCGGTCTTTTTCTTTTTTTGCTTTCTATATTTTTCGGTCTTTTTCTTTTTTGGCTTTCTCTAGTTTCCAGTCTTTTTCTTGTTTTGCTTTTTCTAGTTTTCAGTCTTTTTCTTTATTTGCTTGTTCTATTTTTCAGTCTATTTTTTTAATTGTTATCTCTTTTTTTTGGGATTTTTCCTTTTTTGCTTTCTCTATTTTTCGGTCTTTTTCTTTATTTGTTTTCTCTTTTTTTCGGTCTTTTTCTTTATTTGCTTTCTCTATTTTTCAGTCTATTTCTTTATTTGTTATCTCTTTTTTTCGGTCTTTTTCTTTATTTGCTTTCTCTATTTTTCAGTCTATTTCTTTTTTTGCTTTCTCTATTTTTCGGTCTTTCTTTTTTCGCTTTCTCTATTTTTCATTGGTTTTCTTCATATATCTTCTTCACATTCTGCATTTGTTTAAAAATGTCCCATTCATCTCTCTCTCTTTAGCTCCCTTTTTAATCCCAGCTGCCTCCCACCTGCCTCCATCAAACCTCTCTGTCCTACTTTATCCTCTGCCCTTCCTTTACGAATACTCGGGCAGTAATTTTTCCCTCGCAATTCCACTCCTGACGGTATTTCTCTGTCAGACTCCTGAAATTTTGCCAACTTTTGAGAAGGGAAAAGCTCCTGTAAGAAATGTCAAAAGTTTATTTTATTGCTGTATTTAGTATGTTATGAGATGAGAAGAAAAAAACAGGCTAAAGCTCCCGCGTGTAGGCCTGGAATTACTCGACCTCGCAAGTATTTCAACCCTAAAAAAATATTTATGCTTTCCTTTCCTACTGATATATGCATTTCTCCTATAAAAATGCTTATTAAGTATTTACCCGGTTCTATAACCTCCGTATGCATATGTTTCATTCCAGAGAGGCGAGAGAAAGAAAATAACATGAATGTAAATGACACCTTAAAAAATAAATCTTCCCCCCCAGCCAACCTGTCAGGGTAATAAACTGAGCTATTTGCAGCTCCTTCAAATTTTTTTTAGATTGAAAGGCTTTAAAAAACGGACGGTCATGCTAAAAAAATCCCTTGGAATTGTTGACCCCCATTAAAATCTTTCCCTCTAACCGTTTCTTTTAATGGGAAAGGGCTCCGGTTGGAGTAAATTGCTTTTCCTTGTAAAAAAATGAAGAAATTGAAAGGCCATAGGAATGATTCATGTGAAAAAAGTAATGAAATCAAAAGTCTTTTTTTTCCTTTTTACTATGCAAGAGTACTGGTATTTCCCCATATGAATCAGTCACCTTCAGTTTGGAATGTTGAACGGGACTTTTTTTTTCTTTTTTTTTCTCTCTCTCTGTAATGGCAAGAGTTTCAGGATGTTCAAAGAGGATTTTGTCAAGAGAAAGAAAAGGATTATTAAAAAAGGTACAAAGGGGTGGGGGCATTTTTTTAGGTGCTTGCATGGCACAAGTGAGTTAACTTTTTTTATTATTGTTTTTCCTCCTTGAATCCTTAATACAGTTTAGAGAAAGTTTTCTTTGGAGAGAGTCATACGATTATATTTTGTCATTTTTACAAAAGAAGGGGGAAAAGTGCGTGTTTTCGGCCCTCATTTTGGCCCAATTGAAAGGTGTAATTGTATGGTTTTTGTACCAATTAGAGAGCCTCACTTTTCCCTCTATTGAGGTACGTCCTTCATGCGTGCTTTTAATTGCTTTCGTCCCAATCGCTAATGTGCATACATATCGTCGATTAAGTGACCAAGTTATATAGAATCCTTATGTACGGTAGTTAATTGAGATACTTAAACGACGATACGAACCTTTTCTCTGTTAAATAAGTGTATCATTGACAGATTCCACAATTCTCTGACTAGACTCCGTACTGACTTGGCTACTTTTTATTCTAATGGGAGCTCTTACGAAGGGGTTAACACTCACTTTTGTGAAAGGGCTAACCCTTTCCATTACGAAAGAGGATGTCGAAGAGGAAAAATGGCAAGGCATAATAGGAGGAATTTAACCAGAAATAATATCCTGTTTGACAACATTACCATTTTGGATGGGCTTTTTACTGGTAAATAGTATAGGTGTCACATTTCCAATTTGCCGCTGAAAATGTCACAGTTTGGATTCTCATATGTTATAATAAGGGACGTGTGGGGAAAATGTCTCAGGGTAGTATTTGGGCAGGAAAAATTATGTTTTTTGGGAGCAAAGGAGATTTTAGAAAACAAAAAGGAAGACAATTTCATACAATTCCATTTTTTGCCTTTTAAATTTTAATCTTGCATCCTGAATTATTTTATTTAATATTCCAAAATTCTCTTTGTAGGCCGTGTATCTCTCCAAATTTGTCTCTGGGTGAAATTATATTTTTGGAGAAGGTGTAGGAACCTGTTTTAGGAGATTATCCTTGGACATAATCCCTGTCTTAAAAACCCCATACATGTCACTTGAGCTTATTGAAATTCACAGGGACTTTTACGTATTTTTTGTTTTTATACAAAAGCAGTCGACGAGGCTGGAAGTGCAGAATTTAAGTCATGAAAAATGTTTAGAATCTTCTTCCACTCTTTTTGTATCCGACATTTTTTTAAACGTAAATAATTTTGCATAAGTCATTGCAGAAAAAAATTAGCATGGTGATAGTTAAACCAGTGAAATAAAATGCGTGGAAAGGAAAATATGGATCCTGATGGGCTTCAGCAGTGCATAAATGGCGACAAATACAAGAGTCAATCTATTTTTTGCACTGCATTTAAATAAAACTTAATTTAAATAAAACATTTGTGTTCACGCGCGTTATGCACTTTAAATAATTGACAAGGGAAGCTTAATGAAATCTTTGAAAATTATATATTGTAGCACTTTCCAAGTGCAAAAATGACTCGGCTTATGACTGTCGAGGAGGAGAAAATAGTTTTTTAAATGAATTAATGCGAGAAAATACTGCATGAGTGCCAGTATTTATGGGATAATACTCGATGCATTATCTCAGGGTGTGTTTACCCCAGTCGTTAAAGGGAAAACAACAACGAAAATTCTGATTTAGTCAAGACAAAAACAGAAAGAAACGAAAACATTACGACAGAGAAAGGGAGCGATGAAAATGACACAAGTAAGGGTCTGACTCTTTTTCTCTCCTGCTTCTCTCGAAAACGGATGTACATACACCAGAAAAATAATGGAAGTATACTATACGAGAGAAAAACAAGATCAAAGGAGGAAGAAGAAATCATGAGATAAAATTAGGGAAAGAAACAACAAATGAAGGGGAAAGGCGAAAACGAGAAAAGCGGACAAAGTGAGAAAAAAGAGAGAAAGGGACGAAGAAATAATAAAGAGAGAAAGGAGCAAAGAAAAATAAAAAAGAGAGAAAGGGACAAAGAAAAATAAAAAAGAGAGAAAGCGACTAAGAAAAAAAAGAGAGAAAGTGACAAAGAAATAAACACTGGAAAAGGGGCAAAGAGAGAGAGAAAAAAGGACAGAGATATTAACACTGGAAAAGGGGCAAAGAGAGAGAAAAAGAAAGTGACAAAGAAATAAACACTGGAAAAGGGGCAAAGAGAGAGAAAAAAGAAAAGGACAGAGATATTAACACTGGAAAAGGGGCAAAGAGAGAAAAACTGAAACGAGACAAATAGAGAAAGAGAGAGAAAAAGAAGGAAATGGGATACAGAGAGCAAAAAAGAAAAAGGGAGAAAACAAGGGAAAGGGACAAAGAGGAAAAAAGATGGGACGAGATAAATAAGCAATGGAGAAAAACGAGTGACAGAGAGAGAGAGAGAGAGAGAGAGAGAGAGAGAGACAGAGAGACAGAGAGAGAGAAAAGGACAAAGGGATTACGTGATAGACGAGTAAAAGAGAGACAGAGAGGAGAGCAAAAAGGAGAAAAAGAAGATAGGAGAGAGACAGTGAAAGAGAGACAGAGGAAAGATAAAGGAGGGACAAAAATAACAGAAAAATGTGCATTCACAGAGAAATGGACTGGATACATTTAGCGACAGAAAAAAAGGAGTAAATGAACGAGCTAAGAAGACACCGTGAGGTGCAAGAAAGGGGAAGCATTAATGCTTCAAGAGAAAAGGGGTATTTTAGGCCTGGGAGAAACTTTTGGCCTCAGACTCACAAAAGTGTACATGGTTTATAATTAAAAGGAGTCGAAAGTAATGGGTCGCCAGCAAGGACAAAATCCTTTTTTTTTTCGAAAGCGTTCGGGGAAGAGAAAGGAAGGTACATGGAAAGTGTACATCAGACGAGGTGGCTAATGATTGATTTAACTCTCCCTTCTGGGGTGTCCTTTTCTTTTTCTTCTCTCTTCCAGGTGGTTCACCCATCCTACAATTTTTTTACTTATGAACATGACTTGGCACTAATCAAGTTAGAGACTCCCGTCATCCTGTCGCCACACATTATTCCAATCTGTCTGCCTGGAAATGATGATCTACTCATAAATGAGAATGCCACTGTGTCCGGCTGGGGTCGACTGAGTGAAGGTGGTCCACTTCCACCCGTCCTCCAACACGTCACCGTCCCCATTCTGAGCAATTCCAAGTGTCGTGAAATGTTCAAGAAATCCGGGAGACAGGAGCACATCCCTGAGATCTTCGTCTGCGCCGGCTACGAGAATGGGGGTAAAGACAGTTGTCAGGTGAGGACAGAAATCTAGATTTTCACACATTACATTTCATATATACATAGATTTTAAAACTTAAAAGTTACACTTTCTAATCCATTGAGACTTTAAAAAAGAGATTGTATGGAAATCTTACACAGGAGAAAGAAACATTGGGTAATAAATAATAAATACATTTCCCCCCCCTCCCAAAAACCATGTGTTTCTCCCGTCTTTCACCAAATAATTGAGTGCAATCATAACAAATAGGATGCAACATGTAAACTAAACGCCCACAATAGCGAGTTTAACGGCCTCGTCCATTATCTAATACAGAGCCCATTTAACCCAAAGATAACAAATAGAGGAAGATGAAGAAACCTTGTGAGTATATTAACCCTCAACCACATGAAGGATGTAGCCTTTTCCCAATATAGTACAAAACTTTCTCATGTTGTTCCTACATTCATAGTGGAAGTATCACAGCAAAAGTGAATTTCCCATTTAAAACCGACATCCTAAAATACTTGATATTCTCAGAAGATACTAGGCACTATGTCATAGTTAAACTTTCCATGATAGACTTGAATTTCCTTGACTTTTTTGACAGAAAACAAAAACAAGGTAGACATAATTTCTTTCAAAATGTCATCAACAAAATGAAGTTCAAAACTCGTATAAACTAAAGATGTAACGTAACAGAATGAGAGAAAAACAGAGGTAGGATAACATACTCGGACGGCACATGGTAAAAGGTTCTATACTTTTTGGACAGAAGTTGTTTAGTAAAGACAAGGAATATTGACTTGTGCAGATCACAGAACTGCAACAAGCACGGGAAATAGTTTAGCAACTGAGTAGGTATATAAATAATGAAGGAGTACACAAAACAGACACACGTAAGGATGAACAAAAATACAATCAAATAAAAAAACCAAAACTACAGATTATTGTTATGTTTTCCGTACGGTGTATATACCTGTCAAGAAAAGTATAAGTCTTATTTATTATTGTCTTTGAATTTATTTAATTAAATTCAATGAATCATCCAAGAATAATTAAGGATAAAGATGAATCTTATTACTAGGCTTAGAAAAAGAAAACCTTAACAAATGTACATACTTCTTAACATGTTACTTTAATATATATACTTTATTGTTTACAGGGTGACAGTGGCGGACCACTTCAAGTTCGTGGATCTGACAATCGGTGGTTCTTAGCTGGAATAATTTCGTGGGGAATCGGTTGTGCAGAGCCAAATATGCCAGGTGTATGTACAAGGATTTCAAAATTTACATCGTGGATTCTAAAACATGTTACTGCCTAGTCGTCTTTTTGTATCTTTATATATATATATATAATATAATATATCGTAACTTTTATAATATTATTATTACATTATACATATATTACGTATGCAATAAAAAAGTTGATGATAGATTTATTACAAAAAAATTGCGATATTGTACACGTGTTCAAATTTTATTAATCTTCTGCCCCATGATTTGTGGATTATTACGGCGAATTTCAGCGGCTCCCTGCTCACGGTAATTGAAGTTACACTCATGTTTGTCACTGTAGCGATGAAGCGAACAATATAATCCTCCACAGCGGCAATCAAATCCTGGGAACATCATAAAAACCATTATTATAGATACAATGTTCTTCTAAATACTATTGCATGCAACATTTTGATCAACCAACTGTTACTAAGAAGGACTAGATCAACTTTATACTGTACTCCGTATTGTCTCACAAGGATAATTCAGTTAATGTTTACAGCTTAGTTTCTGAGTTGCCCTTGTACATAATATCATTACCTACTCAACCTGACAAAACATGATGTCGCGTCACAATGAAATTACAAAATTAACTACTTATTTCACCTTCAATTTCTGCCTGGTTCGCAAAGTATTCCTGCCAACAGTATCATACTGTTTTTGAAATATGCGTGAACGGCAGCTACGATAACAGTCACGGAGTAAAAATAGAACGAACATAGCGAACTACTAAAAATATACCCGCACATCATTTACAGAGTCTTATACGTCTACCACTGAGAACGACACAAGCATTTAAATGTTCTGGACCCTACGAAAGGGTTAATGCTTGAATTTCCTATACGGATAAAAATTCACGAGAAAAAACATTTCGCATACAAATGCGCCACAACTTACCAGTCAAGCCAACTTTCTTCTTGCACGTATCACACCGATTTTTCGGCTTACTCGGTTTCTTTTCGTCGTCTGAGGGTGGCGCAGTTGAAGGGCTAGGGGATGATTGTGAGACCTGGAAAGGGAGAATTACAATTAATCAATAAATTTCCATGGTATTCCCACACTTCAATGCCACGGACATTCACACAATTCGCAGCAAAGGCAAGCCTATCCACCACACTCCTCACAGCTGGGCTCGAACTGTTCGAGCCAGATACTGTTGGGACTCAGAGACAAATACATAGGTGTGTAATCATCAGTAATATTTTGAACCGTAATACTTCCAAAAACTATCCTAACTCCACAAATCTTAGCATCAAAATTTAGTCTTGGCTCTTCCGGATGCACAACTCATGCATGCATTTCGAAGATAACGTATGCCCGGTAGAACAAACGTTGGTAACACAACAGAATAAAATCACTAAAACAATAAACACGGGAAGTGTGGTTGAAAGTCCAATTTGTAATAGCTGGACATAATGCGTCTCACTGCATGCACGATGCACATGTAACTGAATGTAGAACGCAATCTAATTCCTAAAAGCCTAAACCTTGCCGAGCTTATTATTCAAGGTTAACAATACAAAATCGATGCGTTCACAGAATTTACGCGTGTAGTCTTCATCAACAGGGTAGTATTGTAATTGTAGGTACAGTTCCAAAACTACTGTTGAGTGTTCATTCACAACTATCGTGAACACATACTCCACCTACACGGATTCTGGTATTGGACAAGTGAGTTAGAGCCTAGCAAGAATTTGTAAACGCACACAAAAACTGAAATGACTTACAACTCATTTCTCGTTTTCTTTATCAACATCACAGGCACAAGACGGTTCGACTGTTATTAGCATTTTATCTTTCGCAAATGTGTTATACTACCTCATTTCGTACGCAAAACAAACTCATCCTAAGCCCAACTTTTTGGAAAATCACTACCAACAGGGCAAAAAGTCAACACTATACACAAAATTATGTTGTAGCTGGTAGTAGCTAAAACACTTACTACATCAATAATGGCAGAAGCTGTAACGGTTGCAGCTGGAGTTGATTGTTCGCCGCCAGTTGTAGCAGCCGAGCTGGGAGAAGCAGTTGTGATAACGGAGGGTTGTTCGGACGCCCCTGGAATGGGACCAGCACCGCTAGTTGACCCTGCGGATGCTGTATTAGGAACACATTTTTTCTTCAAAGCTTCTTTAAAACAAACCGAGCATAGACCGTCTGTGGCACTTGACCCGTAAAAACCACAACCAGAGCGGCAGAGTGTTTTCGGTACTTCTTCGCGCTCCATATTCTTTGTATTTGTTAAATTAATTGATTAGATTCACTGCTTGGATGCTTCAGTCTGGAATTTTGCAATAAAACGAACATAGTTTAGATTAGAACAGCAAGCCCGTCAACAAAATAATTCATGGAATTCAAAAAAATGGTAGAACTCTCATCAGAACAAAATAATCTGTAAAATTAGAAGCCATTCTCTAGCGATACGAACTAGCTAAATGTACTACGTACTATCCCACAAGATGCAAAAAATATGTATACACGTGTGATTTAAATTAAAAGTACCACCGTGAAATGAAAAAAATAGGAAAAAATAACACACCCTTGGAAGAGTTGATAGGCAGATGCCAGTAGCGTTAAATAAAATTAAATCCAGCACCAAACAGAAATGTAAACCTTTAGCTTTTTCTACTGAAGGAACGTCTAACTTACTAATTCCAACCTGACTAAATACCACGAAGATATATATCCATTAGAGAGAAACTCAGAAAATCGTACTTGCTACAAGTTTTAAAACTTCCAACTATAATGCCATGCACTTTGAGCCCCATCATCCACACCACCACTGCTGCTGTTGCTAGACTATATACGTTTGGTTCCAATAAACTCAGCAATGGTTTTGCTGTTCCAAACTGACTCAGCAGCAAATGCATAATAATAATCTATACGTAATCCCCATACGCATTTACCCAACGATTACTAACAACGAACTCACTAGAAGTCTATTGCGTCACATGACGACTACACAGCGACTGCATACGTATAGAGGAAGAGTTGCTGCTTCCCAGAATGAAATATACTAAAAAAACGAAAGAAAAATAAGGGAGTAATACACAGCTTCACTTGAAGCACTACGAACAAACAGAACCATTAAAAATCCAACAAAAAAGGACTATACAATCGCATTTAAAATGCTCATCCAGCCATTTCACATCCAATTCAATAATGCAACGATTATTGCAAAAATAGAAAATACCCTACTTTTAATCACTCCTTCAAGAGCTTTTTCTTTTTGAAAACTTCACACTCCAACCAGGATTTAAATCCCCCCAGCAGACTATATTGTTTCTCGAATAGACGCCTCTTAGAATCAATAACGGGGCTACGCCTGGAAATCAGCTGATGAAAGAAAGAGAAAGAATTTCATAGTCTCTCATAGGAATAAGAAAAATCTATAGACAAAATCTATATACATAACTACAAACTACGCCACTTTTCCCATCTCCCCCGAAAATATGTCCCTTTTGGTCCGAAAATTCCCCACATAAAACCCGTCCGTAAAATCTACATACAGCCAATATGGAGAAAACAACCCCCCGTAAAATATAAAAAAAATCCTTCCTCCATGATGATTCCATACAAAGGACAATAAAAACCCATGGAAATCCATACTGAAAAGGAAAAGAAAACTTACCAACACAACCGTCCCCACCAGCCAGCCACCATACACTTTTTGGTTGTGTTTCCTCTCAAATTTTAATTTTCTTCTTCTTCCCCCCGTAAAAAAAACGTCACTTTTTGATGTAGAAGTCTCTTTCTTAATATTATAAATACGACATCCAAAATAGAGACGACTGTAAACTCCAAGAAAACAAAAAAAAAACTCACTTTATTTCACTTTTTATATTATAAATCAGGAATATGACCACACCACTTGTGACGACGACGACTCGGGTAGAAAAAGAGGGGAGCAATGATGGAAAATTATGTCATTAAAAAACCAAAATTTGACGATATTATATATTTACGAAGACACGGGGGGGGGGGAATTATGAAGAGAGAAGAGGAAAAAGTGGGGAGAAATATCATAAAACTCCAACGGAGAGTTTTATATTTGTGTAGAAGAAAAAAAAATGGTGGAGGGTGAATATCAAGAATTTTGCATTTGGAAATTGTGTAAGGGAAGGAAAATCCTGAAAAAACTTAATTTTTCCTGGATTTCCTCGGGGATTTAAAAAAAAAATAAAGGACGTAAAGATACGATTGGAGAGTGTGTTTTTTTTTTCGATCAAAGGGAGACTTTTGAAATCAAAATGGAGAGTGAATAATTTTCGTAAAGAGTAAAATCCTACACAACACACACACACGGGCCTTTCGTGGGCTGCAGAGGAGCAGTCTTTTTTAGTTCTTTGACTTGCACAGAGTGAAAAGAGAATTAGATGGGGAAAAAGCACAGAGAGACGAAAGAGAGAGAGAGAGAGCTTTTCATACTGAAACTGCGCACATGGTGACGCCGTTCCCTCGACTGACGTCATCCTTTTTTTTTCACGGGTATAGCCCCGCTATATAGCACCATATAGCCCCGCTATAGCCCCCTATAGCCCCGCTACAGCACGTGATTTAGGCAGGTTGGGACAGGAAAATTAGCGGCGGGAACGCCCGGGCGGCGCCCTTTGCTCAATAAGTATGTATTTACATGGGAGCAAATGACCCTGTCGTTCTCTTCCTCCTTTTTTTTCCATTTCGAAAAAGGGCCAGCCCATAGAAGCCCGTGGCAGGGGAGATCATATGGCTCATGGCTCTTGTGCACACACCACCTCCTTTTTTTTCCTGTTCAGCTGTGAATTTTTTTTTTTGTACATTTTTATTTGGCCACACCAAAAAGCTTTTTCACATGATCAGCATGGTATACAAAGGGAACACATGGGATTTTTGGGTAGACGACCACGTTTTTACGGAGATAGGACAACTCTTTGTTTTCTCATTTTTGCTCCCATATTTTCCCCGTAATTTTCTAGCTACCCCCTACGAGCTTTTTGGGACTAAAAATAGCGGGATTTTGAGGGTGTTTTTACCGTTTTCCCAGTTTTTTGAACCATTTTTATAAGAACCGGTTTTCCGGGGTGGTTGATTCCCTGGGTTTTTTGCGTAGAATCATTTTTTTTTTTACGTTTTTGGCTTTTGGGGCTGACATTTTGAGGTCAATTTAGTTTTTAAACGTTTGATTTGGTGTGTTTAATTGTACTTGATCCGTGGGTTTGGATTGAGTATTTTGAACATTTTATTTAACATTAGAACTGATTTAATCATTGTTTATTATGGGCGATTTTCAAGACAAATTCCGTGTTTTCCGTGTAGATTTGTGTTTCGCTATATTTTTAATTTAACTTTTCATTGCTTCCATAATTTTCCTGGGTGACTACAGATATACATGTATAGCAATTATATATGTCATTAATTACTTGAAATTATTGTCCACACGACTAGATAGAGAGTTGTGTAAAGTCTATGTGTTGTTTTAAGTAATTCATTTGTTTTTACAAATATAATTTTCCAGTCGAAAGTATGTTATATCTAATAGGAAAAGCTGTATTGATTTTGACCGGTTATTTGACAGAATATTTATCTTGATTCTTGATATTCATTTTGACATTTGGTAGCAATTGGTATTGGTAATTGGTACTGCTATTTGCTATTGTTTCTTCTTGGAAAACGTCGATGGATTTTATTTCAAACCGCTAAACTGTACATAATGTATGTATAATGATGTATAATATATTTTCTTCTACGTGTTCATCGTATTCATCGTAATTGGAAATCTCATGCAAATTTATAATGGTGTTTAGGTTAAAAAGAATTAGTTTTTTTAATCTTTGCAGTGATATTTTCCGTATTGACAATGTTAAAAATGCATTCAGGAAGAAGTTGGGCAATGTTTTTTTTAAAAATTTACCGGTAGGTATATGTAATTGATAATTGCATGTAATGATGTAATAGCTTTTCCGCTCGGTGTGGGTTAATAAAATACTAAGCTTGCATCCTTGTATGTATTGTTGTATTGATATTGGTTTTTTTAAAGATCTAAATTGTTTTAGAAGATTGTGGGTGTAGGTGTCGAGTGAAGAATTAGCACGATGGTTTTTATTACATTGCCAGTGATTCAACGGAATTGCGGAATAAATTACGAACTTTTAGGTGTGTATTTTATGCATTTTGAAATCCTCGAGGACGTCTACAATTTGAAGCCAGTCCATGCCAGTTAAGTTTGGCTCATTTATGTACATCGGTTGAGCTTGATGGTCGTATCTGTTTACTGACAAATTATGAAATCATGCCATTTCCAATATGCTTTTCCAGTAAATTAATGGACATCTAAATACAGATAAAAACCACATTGAAGACAACATTTGTCTGGATTATATCTAGCTGGAGTCTGGCACGGGATCCCAACCCATGTATTTTATCCCAGAAAATCTCCATACGCACTGGACAAGATAATAGTGTAATAAACAGATTCTGTTGACGTAAACACTATTACAAACCTAGTTAGAGCCATAAAAACTGGCATTTGATATGCGCTTTATCGACTGAGCCCCAAAAGGAAGTACATAATGTCCAGCGAAACGTGAAAATTTCTCAATCCATCAATTATTTGGATTGCTCTAACAATCCCCGTAAAGTATAAATATTTGGCTGATTTCTTGGTATTTGTCGTCTCCGAGCCTTTTGTTTCCAAGCATCTGAGCGTGAGCAAACGATTCCAGACGGCAAATGTTTGCATAACAAGTAAATATGGACTTAATAATGGATTCTAAAACTGGTTCTTTTTGAAAACGTTATTCATTTTTATTTTTATAGAAACATTCCAGTTTAGACCAGGATTTACTACAGTGCCAAGCATTTGGGTCAGAAGTCTGCGATATTTAAAAAAAACGACGATTCCCATAAGGAATCACTAGCTCGACGCGCTTTTTCTTCCTTTTGTGATATTTGTTTTTTGGACTTAACCCTTTTTGCTTTTGAAGCTTTCATATATTGTATGTATTTCCACGTGACTCCACGATTTAGTTATTTTTTAAGGAAGTGTACACCCAAAAGTTTTTCCTTCAAAAATTTATTTCTGTCCTTTCACACCACAACTTAAATGCGTATACCTATTTCATTTTTGATATTATTATAAAAACGCTATATTTATTAATTTTGATATTTAAACACACACGTGTGTGTCTGTCTACCCCAAAATTGGGTATAGTGATAACCAAAAATATCAGCTGCTGGATCCTTCTCAATGACTGTAAAGCTGTAAAGCACCTCCTATTCACATATGTATAAATCCTCAAAAACACCCTATACACAATACATTATAGTCATATGACAAATAACAAAACCAAATATTTAGCTATACCATAAGGCCAAAACCCAAGCTTCAACAAAACTGCATTCAAGAAAAAAAGGGGTAAAAACGTCTTGTTTTTCCCACAGAGTAAAAGTCCAATAAACCATGTGGTTGGACGTGGAACGAGATAGGACATTACATAGTACTTTACCATCTAGGTTACCAGTTACCATATACATTTACCATATATTCCATGGTAAATATTTAAAAACTACCACCTTTACCCCTTCCCAAGAAGCCTTCTCTTCTCAAAATTATACAGACCTATATGAATGCACTGTCAAAACATATGTATCTCTCTATCTTATTAAATATTATATCCAACATCTTATTATATATCCAACTTTTCGTGTATACAAAAATCTATATACTTTCCCCCTTTTGTGCGTGTTTGGTCAACAGTGTATTAGATTTATGCGTGTACATACGTATATCAGGACCCCTTGATAAGGGAGAGAAAGGGTTGAGTCCACAGAGGGTGAAGCAGTTATGTGTCGTATGTGTTTTGGTGGTATAGCCTCGTTTTTTGAGAAATACAATTAAATATATTAAATATAATATAATGTAATAATAACAAACTAATAAATAGGGATAATAGTGCGTAGATTGTAAAAATGTAAGTATACAATAATAAATACAACGCCGCCAAAAAAAAAAAAATTCTCGCCACGTTAGAAAGAAAAGTGGAAAAAATGGTAGAAGCTTCTGGTTGGCAGGGTAGGACTATAATATTTTTATGATTTTATTTGTCTCTCTCGTCTGGCTCTCTGGCCTGTAGAGAAAGGGGTATATTTGATAATGGAAACGTACTTGAGAGTAAAGGGTTGAGAGAGAGACACGTCCTTTTTTTTTTTATGAAAGAGTTTTTTTTTGTTATTATTCCACTCTCTCCATATATTCCTTTGTCATGTAGTAACACGTATATATTTGACTAGTCCCATGTGGCTTCTGGCTTCACAATGAGCAGGAGATAGAACATGTTTTGTTCACGTTCCCTGTCTATGCACCCATTTGTAAATAATACGGGTTGAACAAATGTATGTAGGTATACATGAGTGTGATGTTGAAATATATAAAAACCCAGGTTGTTGTTGGAGATACTTTGTTCTCTGGGCGTTCATCTATAAAGTACAGGCCTACGCAGATTCAGTGTTTATTTTTTTTATTATATTTATTTCAATTCCTCATGGTATTAACTGCAATCAAATGCATGTTGTGTGGACGATGTTTGTATCAGTTGTGAGTTGTATATATCCCCAAACGTTATGGAGCGAGTCAGGGTCTGCTTGTTCAAAAAAAAAAAGGCTGTGAAGCAGTGTCAACAACAACATTGGGCATTAATCGAGTGGGAGCAAAGGGGGAAAAATGTCTACAAGGCTCTTTGTATGTAGTTTCTACGCTTGGGATGAGGGAACTAAAATAATCTTGCTGAATGTTATTTAATGAACTACAGATATACGGCGTCTGTTGAAGATAGTGGGGCAAGCAAATGCTTTTCTTTAGTTTAAAAAAAATAATAATTTGATGTGGGGGTAAAAAAAATAAAATAAAAGCCCTCTTTAACATCGTTAGGAGTGTCTGTAGATCTGTTGAAGGCATGTATTTAAATGGACTTTTCCCTCTGGCCGTACCATATTTAATGAGAGATGTTCCAAGAGGGAAGAGTCCATTTAGTATTTGCTTCCTTGGTTAGAAATTCTTGGCAATTAAATCTTCCATAGGAGCTAAATACGGACTGTTTTGACTTTTAATTTAGTTTTGACTTTGTAAATCACTGGTCATTATGTTGATGCTTAAGATATAGAACCTTTTTTTTTTGCACCAACTATCCGGTGTGACCTAGTTCCAAATGTGACGATAATTATATCCCTTCAAAGCTTAACACATGTCCTAATGGAATTTTTGTTTTCCCTGGATTTTAGGCTTTAGATAAAAATGTAGTTAGGCAAAAATATTTCCCAACTTCTCTCTCCAAAGCGTTTTGGATTTGGCTCTCATGAAGCGTTTTTGGGAAGGTTTTTTTTGGGGGGGACTGTCTATTAGGGAGATTTTGGAGCTCATTGAAGGTATACACTGTGTACTGGGAAAGATATAGGCATTGAAGATCTGACTTAACACACTTTGAGTTAAGTCAGAATCTCAGCATCCTTTTTATCTTTTGACTGGCTGTCTGTGAGGCTTAAAAAACTCTCACATGTTCACCAGAAGAGGGGCTTAGAGGAAAAATGTGTTCATCTATACTATTTTTTTTTTGCCAAGAAACCTTTTTCGAGATCTTCTGACAAAGGTTTTACCTTGGGAAGAATATACGCACACTTACCTTGGCTCTCATTCTCATCATCCCAAGTATTGTTCTGTAGATAGGTCCCATGTAAAAAGATAGGAAAAAAAGCTGCATAATATGTATATTATACTTACCATTTTTTTTTTTACGTAAAGCACCTTACATGACAGCGTGTCATAAGAGAAAGAATGAAAGGAATAATGGAGACGAGACATGGCCAAAACGTAGGGGAATCACTCATATGTTCACGTGCTCAAAATGAGAATAAACTATTTTTTTCCCTTTCTAAAGTATACTTATCGTAGAAATTATATGAAAAAAAGGGATATAAATTTTTAAAACCAGAAAGAGACGGCAGAAAGGTGTGAGGACGAAGCTGCATCGAACTAGAAACTGGCAGAGATGCTAATTGAAGAGGGAGAAAAAGTGCAAGGGAAATTTTTTCACAGAGTCTTTTAATACTTAAGATTATCCTTGTATGTATAAGGATAATCTCAAGCTTTTGAGCTTCAAATATAACCAAGGCAAATCTTTAACCACGCAATTTCCCATTCATCCATTTGGTAAATACACAGGTGGAATTAGAAAGATTTTTTTTTTCTGTGGAGAAACACTCATTGGGAGATAAATACAGGGGTTTTTTTTTTAAACAGGAAGGCACAACTAGTTTGGGAACTTTTCCCCTCACGCTTTTGTTTATTCCTTTATGAGATTTAACATTTCTTGAGAGCTACAGCTGATCATAAAAATATTACCTGGTCTTTTGTATGTACACACTTACCCACATTTTATGGAAATAAAATATTAAAAAAAAAAAATGTTCTCGTGTGACGAACTTTCCTCGTGCCAAAAAGTTGTGGTGCATGCATGCAATTTTTTTTTTTGCGTGGTCTTTCATCCTGAGAGATTTATGACGTCATGGATCTACCCTTTTAGTCATCATTACAGTGGCTCTCTCAGGAATACACCTTTCCACATGGGATTGACTAATCCTTTTTCCTGGGAGTGAGTACAGTGAATCACAAAGGCAGAAATTAATAAGCCTTCCCTCCATTGGGAATTGCCAAATGAATGAACACAATGGAAATCCACGCAGATTTTTCCGACTAACTACATCCTCTCTTAATGTACCAAAATCATTGCAAAAATTCTCGAAAAAAAGGGGAACAAACGTTGTTCTGAACGCCATTGTCGGAGAATATTATTGGGGAAGATTTTGAAGAATCACATTTCGGCCTATAGTTTGTTTGGAATTAGGACGAATTTGAAGTTAGGGGAATGTGATTGAACATGGAAATGCTCTGTTATTACACTCCATATTGTTGCAAAGAATCTCTTCCACCCTTCCATAATTGTTCCTGTATGCCCACGATTTTACCTTCAACGAGAGGGAAACAACAAAAAAATCCCAGAGATTAACCCTATCCATGGGTGGTAAATAACACTTTTGTGTGTAAAAAAATACAAATGTTATAAAATGCAATTCCACGCAGATCCCTTTTTTTTCTGTACTGAATGGCGAATTGGAGGTCTAATATGGATGCTGCGAAGAGGATTTTTATCATGCCTCATCATGGATTACCACACAACATCGTCGTTCATCAAATAGATGACAAATGGGGGGGAAACAGTAAATGGGAATAAGGGAAGCGCTTCTCCCTTGTATAAACAGCATGTGGGTATACCGAGGTGGAGGTTGGCTCAAAAGGATGTTTGAAGGTAAACTCACTGAGCAGTTGTTCGGCATATTTACATGTGGATTTTTCCAAGGGGAAAAAGGAATCAGGACAAAACGGGCTAAGTTCCAAACGCCAATTTTGGACAAATTTGGCAAACAAAAAACCCTGCAAGAACTAAAATATATACATTTGTATTACAAACCATTTTTGAACACGGAAAAATAATTAGTTTGAAAGAAATTGCTGAAGAAATGACGGAAGTTTTTCCAGAGAAAATACAACGGAAAGTTTCAGCAAATTTTCCGAGATACATCGGAAAAATTTCACCAAATTTTCCAAGCTACATCGAAAAATTTCCAGTAAATCTTCCAAGATACATCGGAAAATTTTCAGCAAATCTTCCGAGATTCATCGGAACATTTTCAGCAAAGCTTCCGAGATACATCGGAACATTTTCAACAAATATTCCAAGACACATTGGAAAATTTTCAACAAATTTTCCGAAAACGGATAATTGCAATAAATTTTTGGAGTACGGAAAATTTCAGGAAATATGAACTTAACTCAATTTGTATCTACAGCCTTCACATAATCACATATCCTTTTTTTTCGGGGGTAATGACAGACTTTTTTTTTGAGCGTGCTAAAAGCAGACATTTCCCCAAGTATGTCCATTCGTGTATGATAATCATTGAGATAACATGAGACATTTCTCTGTGAACAAGGAAATTACATGACTTTTACTGCTTTTTGTGTTCAACATTATGCATAGGTACATTATTCTGCATACTTACCTCTTTTTTTTGCATGTCCTACACTCTCACTTAATATACTGCAATTTTGTTTGTCATTTTTTATGTTGGAGGCTGTGTGACCATTTTTTCTGTAGGGGTTAAAATACGACTTTTCCATACAAAGTGTGTGAAAAGGCAAAAAAGGATATACATAAATGTGTGGTATTTTATGTATACATTTTCATCCCATTGCACTTTTGTGTGAAGGCTTTTCTTTTATTCCCTCTCTTGCACTATCTTCGGCAATGTTACGTGGCGCAGGACATGGTAATGACATTGTGAGTGGAGGGAGAGGGGAGAAGGTCCTGATTTGATTCAACATTGAAGTTTTTCAGGGGAAAAGCCCATTTTTGAATGAATGAGAAAAAAAAATATATCATTGGGAAAAAAAGTTATATCATAGTATCGCTGAAAGATGTAATTTCTTTCTTCTTTAGTTGGAATCCGTAGATGTGTAATTGAACCAAAGTTTGTTGATGCCTGAAACTGGAGCAAGTGAGTGGGAGAGAGAGGAGACAAGGGAGAGTAAAGGGAGAGACGGAATAAGTTTAAAAAAGTGAGAGTGAATGAAAGAGAGATAATGAACCGGTGATATTAGCCATAGTAGTGCAAGGGAGACTAAAGGAATGGGTTGAGACAGAGAGAAAGGCAGAGAGAGAAAGCAGAGGGAGAGGGAGAGGGCGAAGGTTTACATGGGCGAGATTACATGGAAAGGAGAGACTGGGTGGTCATAGAGAAATGGTCAGAAGAGAGAGAAGTGGCAGAAAGAAGGAAGAAAAAAATACAGAAAGGAGAAAACTGCGAAAGAGAAAGCGGAAAAGTTGCGGTGAAGAGGCAAGAAAAGAGGTAAAATAGGGAGAAGAAAAGAAGTAAAAGGGAGAGACGAAGAAAAACATAAGAGAAAGAGAGGCGAATAAAAATATAAGAGAGAGACGACGAAAAATATATGAGAGAGAGACGAAAAATAAAAAAGAGAGAGACGAAGAAAAATATAAGATAGAGAGAGGCGAAGAAAAATATAAGATAGAGAGAGGCGAAGAAAAATATAAGATAGAGAGCGACGAAGAAAAATATAAGAGAGAGAGAGAGACAGACGAAGAAAAATATAAGAGAGAGAGAGACAGACGAAGAAAAATATAAGAGAGAGACGAAAAGAGGACCAAAACAGACGAAAAGAGGGAAAAAAGAGAAACGAAAAGAGGACCAAAACAGACGAAAAGAGGGAAAAAATAGAGACGAAAAGAGGACCAAAACAGACGAAAAGAGGGAAAAAAGAGAGACGAAAAGAGGACCAAAACAGACGAAAAGAGGGAAAAAAGAGAGACGAAGAGAGGCAATAGAAAGATGCGAAGGGAGGCAAACCAGAAAGACAAAGAGAGGCAATAGAAAGAGGCGAAGAGACGCAAACCAGAGAGACAAAGAGGGGCAAAGGAGAGAGACGAAGAAGAAAAATAAAAACAAAGAAAGGCAAAAGAAAGAGACGAAGAGAGGCAAAGGAGAGAGACGAGGAGAGAAAAAAGTGGGAGAATAAGAGATAAAAGTGAGACGAATAGAGGTAAAAGAGGCACAAATAGAGGAAAAATGAGAAAAGAAAAGAGGCACAAATAGAGACAAAAAAAAGGGAAGAGAAAAGAGGCACAAATAGGGACAAAAAAAAAGGGAAGAGAAAAGAGGCACAAATAGAGACAAAAAAAAAGGGAAGAGAAAAGAGGCACAAATAGAGACAAAAAAACAGAAAAGAAAAGAGGCAAAGTACAGAGAAGCAGAGGCAAAATAAAGAGAAGAAAAAAAGAAGGCAAAATAAAGGAGAAAAAAGAGAGAATAGCGAGAAGAAACGAGATAGAATAGAGAGCATAAAAGAGGCAAAGACGGAAGGGGTAAAAAAGAGAAATGAAAAGAGACACTATAGTAAGACATAAGATGAAATACAGACCGTAATAGATACAGAAGAATCCAGAAAGAAATTATGCAAGTTGGAAAACTTCTGCATGTATTTCTTTTACTTTCGTCTTTCCCAAGAAGTTTGATTATTTCTGTGACAGAAAAGTCCGGGGAAAAAAATCCCGAAAAGGAATTCCTATACAAGAGAAGCTGAAAAGGGGACTGATGAATAAAAATAATACGGTTACATGTAAAAACGGGCATCAAAAGAAGTGCCACACAGATCTCCCTTGTCTGCCTCCCTCCCTTCCCCCGCGCCCTTCTCCCCTCATCTCACCGAGTAATTTAATAATCAACTTTGTCATTCCAGGAAATTTAGGAAGTTACACATAGTTTCCTCGGGAGGATTATTATTATTACGGGAAAGGAAATTATTACTGGGGAGATGAGGAAGTCCCTGGCTCTGGGACTTTCTCCATATAAAGAAACTGTGGGATGGAGAGATGCAGGGATGGAGATAGAGAGATGGAAATGAAGGCAATTTCCAGTCAACTTTTTACTCACTTTAACACGATGGACTTTAATAACGGAGGAAAGTGTATAAATGTGGGTAAAGTGAAATAAGGAGGGCGACAAGCCGAGAGAGAAAGAGAGAGAGACAGTGAACTTTCTTTTTTTTTCCTTCACGTTTATTTCCTTATATAGTACAATTCCCAATCTAAAAGGTTGCGAGGAGGGAATGGAATTTAGCGGTGGGAGAAAATCCTCTTGCGCATGCATCATCATGGAGAGGGAATGAAAATAGAGAGTAAGAGGGAGAGAGAGAAAGAGAGAGAGAGACAAGAGAGAGAGAAAGGAGCCTCTCGAAAAATAGAAAAAAAAATTGCCCAGCTAACACCAACCAACTTATAGTTGCAGCTATAGAGTAGATATTCAGCAGTGCTTTCTCCTTTTTTCCCACGGTCTTTCTCTCTCCACTTTCTCTCTTTCTACCTCTCTCTCTCTCTCTGGCTAACTCGCTCCCATTCAGGACTTTGCTTTCTGGGTTTCTCTCACTTTGGCTCTCTTTCAGGATTCCTTTCTCTCTCTGTAAGACTTTCTCTCCCCGTCTCGCCCTCTTTCCCCTCTCTCTCGTCCTGTGCTATCGATTGGAAGACATCGGTGTGGAAAAAGTGGACTGTATGTAAAGACCTGAAAAACTCTGTAAGGACGTCGACGACGGCGACACAACAGCAATCCTCCACACCCGCCCGTATTCTCTCTCATCTCGCTTTCACTACTGCAACCTCTCTTTATACTCTCTCTCTCTCTCCTCTCTTTTTTCTTTCTCTCTCTCCTCTCTCTCTCTCTTTCTCCTTTCTTCCCTTCTCTCTGTCTTTCTTCTTCTTTTCTCTCTTTCCTTTTTCCTCTCTTTCTCTCTCCTCTTCCTCTCATAGTGTGGGTGAGAGTGTGTGTGTGTGTACACAAAGTTCTTCCTGAGCTTTCTCCACTGTTTGGTGTGGTGTGCGAGTGACCTCCTTCCTGTGACCACCCTCACCCATGTTCCAAAATCATTTCGGCAGTAGGGGGAAAGCAGTTGTGTAGGGGTCACCCTAAAGATTTAAACGGAGGAAAAAAAAGACAAAAAAAAGGAGACAGAAAAAAACATTCTGAAGCACCAGTGTCTCTGTTGTGTAGTAAAAAATAGGATCATAATAGGAGGCTAAAATAAAATCTAGTTTGGGTCAAAGGGGAGAGGGAGAAGAAGGGAGCGAATGAGTGACTAGTCCAAAAGAGGACGGAGATAGGAGGAGAAAGTCAACAGGAAGAGATAATAAAGTCTTATTTGTTCGTTGGAGAAAAATAAATACAGGACATCCAAGGAATTTAAGATGGATCAGAACACTGTTTATCAAGACACTGTTCAAACTAATTTTGGGAAAGTACCCCCCGGAGGCATCCGGCCCTACACGGATCCCACGGAATCGGGCTTCGTGGACGCCACCAGGTACCCGGAGCCCGTGGACTCCACCAAGAAAATCAGGGGGAAATCCGAACTTCTTGAAACGCTAGTTGGCGGGTTAGAACCGGAATTAGTTGTCGCCAAGGTGGGTATTTTTTCCGATATTTTACATACACAAAATTGTGTTAAGTTATGATCCACAAAATCTACAAAAATGTGTTAACATTGTATTAAGAATGTTTTTCTTTTCCGTGTTTTTTCCCACGATTTCCCTTTTTTGTAATGTGATAAACAAAGACACATGATATGTTTGAAGAACGCTCTTGAATATTTGGGTGAAGAACGAAAACTGTTTGAAATCTGATACGCCTCTGCACTCGAGAAACTGGTCCCGTTTTTGATTCTTGGGAGATGTAAAAATAACCGGAGGGGAATCACACAATGGTATAAAATCCTGGATAGAAATAGATTTCCTCCCATTCCAAGTGATTCGGGAAAAAGGAAATGAAGAGGATTTCAATACATTCCCACATTTCTTGGTCGTGACAGCGGAGAATGAAGAAGGGAAGCTCCCAGGAGCTTCCCAATTCATTTTGCACAATGAGGAGGAGGATGTGGAGAATGTAATTACATTTGGTTGCCGCCAAAAAAAGGAAAGAAGCTCTTCCAGAGTATTTCCCGGCTCATAAAGATAGCCTTTTTGATAGGGCCCTTGATTATTATGTGATGTGATGTCATCTATAATGTCTTCTATAATTCCATTTTTTTCTCTGTTGTCTCTTCCAGGGCTTCTATTTTTTCTTCTATGCCGCTTTTGGCTCCCTATTCCCCTTGATGGGAGTTTATTTCAAGCAATTGGGCTTAAATGGAGCGCAAGCCGGAATCTTGTCTGGTTGTCGTCCTCTAGTCGAATATATTGCTGCTCCCATGTGGGTCGCCATGGCTGAGAGGTAATGCAATATTGCATGGAAAAAATGACAATGTCATCCTTTTTTAACCCTTCATGACCTTGATTAACTTTGTTTTCTTCCTCCAAATGAGATTATTTGTTTACAAGACATTTGCTACACAATTTTTTTTCTTGTCAACTTAATATTCTCAAATTATATCGCCAAAGCTTTCTTCTGGGCACGAGATTTTCGCTTTCTTCTGGGCTCGAGATTTTTTTATTTCTTCTGGGCTCGAGATTTTTGCTTACTTCTGGGCTCGAGATTTTTGCTTTCTTCTGGGCTCGAGATTTTTGCTTTCTTCTGGGCTCGAGATTTTGGCTTTCTTCTGAGCTCTAGATTTTGGCGTTGCTAAGAAAAACTTTGACATAAAAAAGTTTGCAACTTTGAAAAATGTTTGTAAGATGAAAAAAATTCTTGTAACTTGAAAAAAATGTTTCTAATGTATAGTGGAAATTTTCTGATGGATTTTTTTTTTTGGATTTTGACAGGCAAGGGAAGGCAAAAGCAATTTTATTAGGCTCACTTATTTGTTGGATATTATTCACATTCCCCCTGGGGTTCGTCCAGCCTGAGCCGGTCTCATGTATATACAAAAAAAATGCGAGCACGGCCGTGCTCGCCGTTCCCGAGATGCAAGGGACGTTGAACAAGCGGGAGGCTCCCAATTACTTTGACATCGACGAGCCCGTGGAGGAGTTGATTGTCCCCGCACTTGACTACAATGAATTTGATCTGAAGCCCGTGAACCGGCCGAAGCGGGCCATCCCAAAACCAGTCCCGGGCATCTCCCCCGTCAAAATCCACTATGCTGCGAACTACAAGAAGGGGACGGAGCAGGATCAATGGGTCAGTCCCAGCTTCTCCAGTCAAGTCTTCAAGAAGGACGATGTGACCAAGGTACACTAAAAAAAATACAAATAATAAATATTAAATATACATACCTATACAAATAATAACAAAAGAAAAAAAAACACTTGAAGCTTTCTTATCTATTTCTATTTCCCACTTTTTTTTATTATTGCTATTTTTCTGCTCTGTCGTCCACAGAAAATACGCAGTATTATCGGGTAGTCGGAATGATACCCTCAATTTTCTCCCGTGAAAAGAGAAAAAAAAACAATTAGTCCGGTAGCATTACTTTTGTGTAGAGTTGTCAAGTTATTCTCTCTCTGTCTCTCTGTCTCTCACTTTCTATGTCGGATTTCCTTTTTCGCGAAAAGGGGAGACGCATTGTCTGATTGTGTTATCAGAGAGCGAAGTCACATAGAAACTAAACTAGGTCGAAGCACAATGTAGATAAAAGTACCTCTCCAAAAAACTTGTTTCAATCACAACAACCGTCTCCGAAAAGTGACACATTCTCATATCTCCCTCTCTCTGTCTCTCTCTTCCTGTCTCTCTCTCTCTCTCTCTCTCTCTTCCTCTCTTTCTCACAAAATTTTTTTTTTGATTTGGTGCTTTATTGTGAAATCTACCCGTCGGCTTTACATGAACAAGCCTTTTCCAGTATGTCACACTTACTCAAAACTTCCTAAAATATGCCATGGATAAAAATTGTACAGGGGAAGAGAAAGAATGAGACAAGTAAAGGAGGAATATAGGGCAATATTACCCGGAGACAACGGATACGTTTTGATACTATTATTATTATGACTACTGCGACTAGTGAAGAACTTCAGGGGAGGAGAATGAAGGAGCTGTAAGATGATTTTGTAAGTTGAAGGAGCTTCAAGTACACACGGACATTATTATGGGGAAAAAAAGGGAGAGAGAAATAGGAGGCTGGAAGGAGAGGTAGTTAACGGAATTGTCACGGAAGAAAACTTGCTCCGTATTACGGTCATAAAAGAGCCAATTTTCTCCCGACTCGGCAACACTCTTTTCCTTTCAACTTCAATTCCTGTGAAATTACACAGATGTCCTCTGGAATACTCATGGAGTGATCCCAACTACTTGGGAGAGAAATTCCCTTTTTTTTCCGGGTACAGAGTAGAGTGGGTAGAGGATGGAGTTTTTTCTTCTTTTTATCTTGGACAACTCACCCCTTTTTTTCGGGGAAAGATAAAGAATGTGGAATTGACTTGGAGTCTGGAACATTCCCCTGGCTTTCTCTCTCTCGCACTTCCTCATTTCGGAATATTAAGCTGGAATTCCGCGCCCACCGTATTCATGTTACTTGCGTCGGATGGGAAAGTCCGTTTTTCTCTAGCCTATAAAAATTTACCCATAATAATTCCCAGTACACAGTTTAGGAGGCACGGGTAGGCCCAAAAAAAAACCGTTGCCTTCATTGACCTCAATGACTATTTGATGGAGGTAGTTAGTAGTTACTTACCCTTCCATTATATTTTTTTCCCTCTCTTCTCGGTGATTATATGTATTTTTCCCCTCTTGTACATTCTTTTTTTTTTTCGGACTACAGGTTTTCTTCCTACTCTTACTCTTGATCATCCTCGGAGAAGCCGTTTCATCTCCATCGATAGTGCTGGCGGACACGGCAGTCTTGTCATTCCTGGGTGAGCAAGCCGGACATCGCTATGGACATCAACGAATGTTTGGCTCCTTGGGCTGGGCCATCGCCATGTTCTTCATCGGCATTGCCTTGGATCACTCCACCTTCCCAGACCGGAAATGCGATCCCATGAAACAGGTGAGGACCAAGCCGTGTTCTACACCTGTTGTTCCTACAACATTAGAAATGAACATTGTCGTTCAAGTCAATTAATTACTGAGCAAAAACTTTAGCCATCACAGCGTGTCTGGCTAAACACAAAGTGAAAGGGGGAAAGTTATGTCATCACAAAATCCTTCATGTGTATCCACAAGGATTACCAGGGTAGCGTGTGTGGAGATTGCACTGGAGTGTATATGAAAATGAATTGTAAATATTTAATGAAATATTAGTCTCGGAGAAGTGTACACACGGCAAGTGCTTTAATTCCCTCTAATTGGCTCTCTACACAGAGAAAAACAAATATTCTTTTTTTCCCCAAACCTTCCTCTGATGAGAATCAGACGGGGAGAATCAGACAGGAGAAGAATCCATAGGAAATCTGACGTGTTTTAGCAACGAATAACCGACCCTCCGAACAATCAAATGACTTGGTAGTTACATCACATAACGGAGGAGGTAGCGAATGACCTACAGCCATAGCTGAGGTGTGGTCGGGGAGTGGACTAAACACGAGTCTGTGGGGATTTGAAAAGACCCGGGAGGGATGGGAGGGACAAAAGGGAATACTTTGTTAAAGTTTTATTCCCGTTCTTTGCAAAGGGGACAGAAAAGGACTTGTCGTGTACCACTTTTTTTGGGGTTTTTAAACCTTACATGTGTATACATTTATTTGCCTTTGTACTAATATGTATGTATAATGTCTGGTGGGAGTTGTTAGAGAGTGTAGAAATCCAGTAAACTATTAATTGTTACTAAATAATGCAGGAGAAAAACTACACGGTGTGCTTCGCCATTTTTGTGGTGCTCATGGGATTGGCCACACTGTTGGGATGGCGATTGAAAATGCCCGAAACGTCTATACCGGGAATTGAATTGGAGAGTCAACATGCTGGAGGATTTGAGAACATTGATATCGATTCCAAGCCGGTGGGTTTTAAATCCTTAAAGCTTTCACCAGCTGTTACGCCATACTAGTACCGAATATTATTATTACCTATCTTCAACTACTACTTCGGCCTTCTGCCCAAAACCTGTTTTTCCTTCAGTCGTAAAGGCGGAAAAGAAGGAAACCACATTAAATTAAATATAGATGAAACTCTCCCCCCTCTCCCCTTTATCGTTACACACCTCCTAACTGCCTCATGAATTTCAAGCTCAACTGATTTCGAAACTACATGTAGGACCAGGAAAAACAATATACAGAGGACATGTATGAAAATTTACAGTCCAACTTTAACCTTTTGAACACTTTTTACAGTACACGCAGTCTTGCAAAATCCTTCTACACACCGGATTTTTCTTCCTTATTTTGATCCCTCTTCCGCATCTACCGTAATATTCTCCCTTGATTTAAAAAAACGAACTTTTCCTGCTTTTCACGTCTATAACAAAAGTCTCTTCAAGAGTTATTTATTGTGGAAAAACATAGAGAGCCCAGAAAAAGAGTTTTATTACCGTTCCCATACAGCAGATTTTTGTTCCCGGTAGTACCTTTTTCCTGAATGTGAATAGTATCCTAAGGTTTCCGCCTATAAAAAAAAAGTGTAGTAGAGTGTATAAAATATGTATGGTAAAGTCTAAAAAAGGGAAAATTACATGTGTTGAACAGAAAATAAACGCGGAGGGCTTACCACAAATGACCGTTTTTGCCCAAACGAACCGTAAACTCCCGGAATGGATAATTGTCCTCCGACACTTCAAGACGCCCAATTGTATTGCATTCTTGTTCGTGGCTTGGCTCATGGGCATTGGAATTGGACTCATCTTTACATTCCTCTTCTGGCATCTCCAGGTTGATCAATTCTTCTTAAAGCATTCTATCAAAATGATAATAATATGTAAATCGTCGTTTAAGACTCAAAATGGATCGAGTTCCGTTTTGAAACGTCCTACAGAATCTTTACGTACTTGTTCCTAGAAAAAGAATAAGAATTGTTCGTTTGGAACTACTATAGAATTCCTGATATTGTAGAATTTGATACTCCAAGAAAATAAGAATTTATTGGAATTTCGGTAATAAAATAGACTGACCTTAATCTTCTCTTTTTTGGTTGTTGAAACAGGATTTTGGTGGATCTCCAACTCTGTTCGGCTTGGCGTCGGTGATCAATCACATTTCCGAAGTCTTTGCGTACTTCTTCAGCTCAACATTCATTGGTCAGCTGGGTCATGTGAAGGTCCTTTGCATCGGCTTGTTGTGCAATTTCCTTCGATTCCTTTACATCACCATCCTCAAGAATCCATGGTGGGTTCTTCCCTTCGAATTTGTTCAAGGTAAGTTATGCATTTTTTATTCCAAGAAACCAAAGTGAAAAATGAAAAATTTTTTTGCATCAAAAAATAAAAACTCCGATAGCTTCCTCAAGGTTCCTGGAGTCATTAAAGAATCATATTCTAGAATTTCCAAGTCATAATCTCGTCCGGAATATCCGTATAACCTGCCAAAGTTGAAATAGCCAACAAAAAAAAAAGTTTCAAACATTTACCATTATAAATGAGCAACTTCTTCAACAAAGTTTACGACTATTTGAAGAAAACAGACATCGTAAAATAAAGGGGGGAAAACTTGTTCCAAAAACTTACTTCATTTTATCCCAGTCCACGAATTTAATATACTCTCCAAAATAACCTAGTCTTTCCATGGTTTTGATGACAAAGTTAATACAATTAATCTTGAATGATGTGACCGATTTTCGAGAGATTAAATGGATCAAAATTAAATCATTTATACCTATATAACATTGACAGCCAAAATTGAACCCAAGACTTTTTTCTTCCTTCGCGGGGAAAAAAAAGTTTTCTCATTAAACTATATTGGATTATTCCCCGGAGATGTTTTCAACCAAGTATTCACTCCCGGGTAACTTTCTTCTATTTTCCGTAAATAAAACTGGAACTAAGAAATCCAAAAACCAAAAAAACCACCCGGATTTGTTATTGCAAAATTTGCAATTTTCCCTTTGCCTCGGACATTTTCAAAATTCGCGCCTTTTTCTCTGTAAAGGAATAGTCCCTATTTCTGCTTAAACGCTATAATTTTCACCCCAAACAAATCTTTCATGTGCTTCCGAAAACCATCTGAAATCACCAAATCCAACCGTGACCTTTGACCTTTTCATCTTACCTTAATATTCCCAATCCTTTATGCATTTATTTAAGGAATAATCCCATAATTTTGCGTAGTAAACCAAGAATTAAGACCAAAGAATTAAGAATTAAACGGATTTCTAGATTCTAGGTGACTTATAAACCTTGATAAACACCCAAATTGACCTCGTGACCTTGGATGACCTTCCCAACGCCTTGCTCAGCATCAATAATACCATCAAATAATAATAAGGAAGATTTAAAATGGGATAATTGGAATTCAATTTGCTCTATTTATATCCCAAATACAATGAGTAAACAATGAGATTTAATTACACAGAATAATGCCTTTAATATGCCTTTAATGTCTTTAACATGCTTTAATGCCTTTAACATGCTTTAATGCCTTTAATATGCCTTTAATAAATGTAATTAAACCTGCTAGGTCATGACCAGATTTGACCTTTGACCCCACAATTGCGGTTCATATAAAAGTGTTGAATTACCAACCATGGAGCTTTATTAACTCCTGATGATATGTTCTATTTTTTACATTTTTTTTTTACATTTTTTGCGTGTGTATCTCCCATATAACGCCATAAAGCTATTACAGTAGAGTGAGTTATAAATATTTTATGTACCGTATTTTTTAGCATGACAAAAGGAGGGTCCCAGAAGACCAAATAATAATCTCAGGAAGAGTTGAAAGGGGAGAAAGCTAACTTATTTTACTAAAGGGAATATTTTTTTTTGGAGGAATTTATTCCTGTTTGTAGAAAACTATAGTCTATATAATTTTTTGAGGCTGTAATAAAGGCAATAATAGTATCACCCAACTTTTTTTTTACTGGATACATTCATTATCATTGCCGTCTTTTATAACTACTGCTATTTGTGTGTCAGGAGCTGACATTATCAAAACCCTGTGACATGAAATGGCGTGTCGTAAAAAGTTGTTGACTTTTTAATGTGTCTACCTCGCTGTCTTTCGCTTTCTCTCTCACACACTCTCTCTCTCCCGTTCTCTCTCCCTTCCTCTATCTCTTCCTCTCTCTCTTATTCTCTCTCTTTCTCTCTCTTCTCTTTCTTCTCTCTCTTTCTCTCTCTTTTATCTCTTTCTCTCTCTTTCTCTCTCTTT
>JAQGBT010000308.1:0-59530 GCA_034698585.1 Disparrhopalites patrizii
ATGTCTCTCTCTTTCTCTTTAACTCATGTCTCTCTCTTTCTCTTTAACTCATGTCTCTCTCTTTCTCTTTAACTCATGTCTCTCTCTTTCTCTTTAACTCATCTCTCTCTCTCTCTCCTTCTGTTTACCTCATTTCTCTTTCTGTTTCGCTCATCTCTCTCTCTCTTTCTCCTTCTGTTTAACTCATCTCTCTCTCTCTCTCTCTCTCTCTTTCTCCTTGTCTTGAACTCATCTTTCTCTTTAACTCAGCGCTCTCTCTTTAACTTTTCTTCCTCATTTTAACTCAGTTCGCTACTTCCTTGTCATATGTATGTATCTCCCCTGTCTCTTTTCACATCTCGCCATTTTTCTTCCTATATTCTTTCTCCGCGTGTATCTTCCTCTATTATATCCGTGTTTGGTTGGCTGAAATAAACTACAAGCTATTAACACCACCAACTCACGAAGATAACTTTTGCTTTTATTGAAACACCGACCTTATTGCCAGTGAATAAACCATGGACATCTTAAGATCATTTCATTACTTCGACATTCATACAGTAATGGGTCAGACAAATTATTGTGTACCACAATCTTCAAAGCACTTAGGTAATTATATGGGTCGAATGCTGGAATTGTATCTAATAATGGCATAAATATGTAATGTCGGAAAAGAACTACCCAGTGTTGTCATAAAGCTTTGCAGACGGACCCAAGCGCGTATCCTTAGAACGTTTGTTGGAATCCAGAGGTGGCACAGAGTACTCATTTAGCACTGAAGGTCACAGATCTATCTTGGAACGGAAATGCTGAAAAGAAGACTAAAATTATATGAAAAAGTAAACTATAGCATGACAAACCCTTTGAAATTCTCTTTATTCACACAAACTAAGAAAAGTGGACGATGTACTTAAGACAAAAAAAAATAGTAAAAGAAACAGGAAGTTGTCCTAATATTGTTACAAGGTAAATATATACACACGTACATACCCATTCCCTTAGGATATAAGATTTTTTTTAAGGATATGCTTGTTTTGTGTAGATGACAGTTCACCACATTTCTATACGAAGTACTTACCTTTATTATTACGCTTTTTAGTAATGACATTGATTCTCTTTAAGACTGACACTGCCTTCCACAGTTCCTTTTTTTGAACCTCTCACCACAGATTCAAAAACATAAGAGCTTTTGTTTTTTGTGATAAGTGCCCTATACGTTTATTTATATCTTGTCTGTAATAGATATACATATATTTCTGCAAACCGATGACGCTATATTTTCTTTTCTAGCAAATAAGGATTTAAGTTCAAAGGCTAAGGTTTTTTTTCCACCAGTAACTCCGCATACCTTGAAATGTTAAAATTTTCTGCATGATCTCGTTGTAATTACATTTGATTATTATTTTATAAATTTCTGAAGTTTGAGAATAACGCCTTCTTATATGCAAATTTTAATCCTGTAGAATTTAAAGAAAGAGAAAATTTGTGGGAATTAAACAGTCTGAGCTACTCGGGCGAGCCCCTGGTCCTTTTAAGAAATGCGACAAGAAAGATGGAAACTGAACAATATATCCAAATGTTTATCAAGAATATATTAACGTACGATTGCACAAGCGTTGATCCCATGAAAACTTTCTACCAGCGACGCGTTGGACTGCATAATTGTCTTATATAAACAAAAGATTAAATTTCCAAGGGTTTACACCTTTTTTTTTCAAGTTTAATCTACCCGTCTACCATGACACTTGGTGGAGACATCATCTCCACAGAAAGTCAATATTCATCATGTAACAGCAGCATAATTTTCCTTTTTTTTATTTTAATGCTGAGAAGCAATTTTTCAACGTTATAAGACGTGTTACCTGCTAAGGCATACTCACAAGAATTGACGGGGTGTGAAGGTATTTTTTTCAAAAGGGGAATGACAATTGAGAGAGACATCAATCAAGTCGTAAGTTGTAGTAACCTTCGATTGGGAAAGTTACTGAAACGGAACATTTGACTGAAAGAACACCTTTAGCCATGTAATACATATGTAGTACATGTGTAATTACATTCAACTATTTTTTCCCTTTTGCGTCTGGTGCTCAAGTCAACTCCATTATTTTCAGATGGATTTTGCGACGTATTTTTGCAACGTTTCTGCAATCATAACAACCGTGGTACTGAAAAGAATCGTTTGAGAGAGAATTTAAAATAAGAAATTTAAAGTTTAACAAAATACAATTGTTTCAAAATGTGTAACACAGTGACGTAAAATTGTACAATCTCATTTCACCTTAATTTTTCCTTTGCAATAAGTACTGCACAAAGGAGCAACCATGATTAATTCTTAAGACTCAGATTGGATTTATTGTAGAAACAATAAGAGAAACTGAATAGGTAAATGGATCAGGATTTGGTAGGAATATCCAAATGCCTTACTAGTTGACTTTATTTTCCTCCCAGTAGTTTCTTTATGTATTATAATATACTACAAAGTTTCGTAAATATTTAAAAAAAAAAACAACATTTAGCTCAACAGTAATAATCAATGCCGGAGTTTGACGAAAATATGCCTGAATCCAACGCGATTACCCCACAAGTTTCAGCTTGCCCCAGGCAGGGCATAAATAGGTACACACTACAACATTTAGCATTAGTCGTGGACAACATCAATATTACGGACTTCAAAAAAGTATTTTTAGCAAATATAATAATAATTTTCATACGGAAAAACCTTCTATTAATCATGAATGCACAGGGGATATTTTCGCATATTTATATATATGAATTAGCTATATATTATATAAGCAAATCATTCTTGTATGCAACGTGCTCCTTGCTTCTTATTCGTAGATTGTTACCAGCTTCATAAAATATATATCAAGACCGAAATTGTTCTGTAGCAAAGAGAAATCCTTATTTTCATCCATTAATTTTTATGTTGTGGGTTTGCTTCCCAGAAATAAAAAAAGCTGGAATTATAACCCTTTTAAAAATGATCATTTAAACAAAGTTTATACGCTGAGCTGAGCTCATAACTAGTGTACTCATAACTACTGTACTGATACTGACCATTTTTAAGAAACTACGAAAAACGCTTCTTTTCCTGGGAAATAAAACCATGTAAAAATACACAGACGAATTCCATCGATAGACCTTTTCCTGACTTTTTACAGTTAACGACCATATTAATCTCGAATTCAAGTTTATAATATTAACTAAAAAAAAAATAAGTATATAACATATAACCAGAAACATTACGAGTGAATGTAACTCACATGTGTACGACATGCCTGCATGGGAAATCATCCTGGAAGAATAACAATATCATGCAACTGACTATTGTAAATCCAGACCAGAGAAAGGGTAAAGATAATTGTCCATTGACACGCAAAGGTCATAAAGCCTGTGCAAGGTTACGGAAGTTCAGTGTATAGACAAAATGTCATGTACTATAAAAATAAATGTAATACAAAATAAAGAAAATGACAGGTTTTTTTCTAAAATCACCAAATAAATTCTGGAAGCCTAAAAATTAACCTCGACATAGTAAATCAAGGAGAATTGTCCTTTACTTCCACAATAGCAAAAATACAGCAATAATTATTCCGTCGAAAAACATTTTGTGAACAATGGACCTATTTCTTCATCCTAAACACTCATAAACACGTGTTCCCACCCCGTGTTGCTTCAAGGATGTTCTACTAAACGACATTTATTATTACATGATTGTTTATTTTGTTCTAAACCAACAATTTTATATTAGTCTTGCAGTTCTTTTAAGCCGAATGAATGTTAAGATTTAGGATTTGTATTTCTTCGTGTAATACACAGATCGACTTGGCGGCAGAGGCGCGAGAATTGAAGATTGTGCCCACGTAATGACTATCAATGAATTTGCAAAAAAAAAAAGTGTCCTTTTTTCCGGATTGTGTGAAATTTTTATTTTGGCAAGAGCTGCTACTCCTTGTGTGTAGTTGTAGTTATATATAATATATATACTAATATAAATAGTTTTGGTAATTAATTGCCGTAGCAGGTTAATTATCGCTAATTCAATCGTTATTGGATCTGTAAAAATCACACCATTCATGTTGGCTGGAATGGTTAGGTCACAGATCCTTGTATTATCACCATCACCCCCTTTATGATATTTTATAGTTGGTAACTTTAATATTTCCTTTAAACTTTAAAGTACCATTTATATTATAAATTATAACCCTGTCTGGACCACTTGCACGTATTTGTGAAGTAAAAATCTCAAGTCGTCCGTCCCATCGTCATCAACTTTACGCGTAAGTGAGAACTTTTTCAAATGTTTGTATGGATTTTACAATAATAGTCAATGAAACTGTATTGTGAAACAATTACCATATTTCCAATGTAGAAAAGTTACCAAAGCAAGGAAGAAGTCTGTTCTCTGTTGTGTCTTCTAATAAGAATGTAATAATTGTTGTTGTGCTTTATAGCTACGTAGAATTAAGTTAACAAATTGATTATGGGCAATTGATTATGTTACGTAATGAAAATGCCTGCTTGTTTCTTTGTACTTGTACAGTTAAACATTCCATCGTATGACCTAACATGACGGACGTGAGGGGCGACGTGGTTCAACGACAACCCGCTGCTGTTAATGGGACTGTAGGTCATAATACTGGAGATGCTGTCCGCTTAATCAATAATAGTGGTGGATCAAGTAATTCCTTCCAAGATGATGGGTTGAGGACATCCACTTCATTGTTTATTGTACTTGCCATTTTTCTTGTGTCTGCAGTGGCCCTTGTCTTTGTGTACCAGAGTTTCCCCGACTTTCAGCCGTAAGTTGATGAAGTTTGAAAGTGGTGTTTTGAATCGTTTTTTGATGAATTTACTATGCATTTTTTGGTAGTTTTTGTTTTTCGTGAGCATGATTGTACTAATGTTTTTTACTCAATTGCTGTTTTTCTATTGTTGCAGAAATGAAGTTGAATATGTGAAGTTGCCCAGAAATATTGAGGACGCAAAGCATTTAGGACAAGTCTTGTCCCGATATAAAGATGAATACTACTACAATGTGCTCAGTGGGGTTTTTGTTACTTATATTTTGTAAGTTTTGAAATCAAATAATTATTCGTGACAAGCATATTGGTGAATCATTCAATCTTGTTTGATTTATATATTTTTTTGATGGTTTAGTTTGCAGACTTTCGCAATTCCAGGCTCAATATTTTTATCCATTATGTCCGGATTTCTATTTTCTTTCTACGTTGCATTATTTTTGGTTTGCTTTTGCTCTGCGACCGGTGCTACTTGCTGCTACCTCCTATCTCGGTTACTCGGCCGTAAATTGATTTACACCTACTTCCCGGAAAGAGCGGAACATTGGCGGCAAGTGGTAAGATAATTAATACAAGATGTAATTGGAAACAAGCCCATTAGTAATTTCTTCTGGAGGTTTCACTTATACAAGCGAAATCGTGTATGAATTACAGGTGGACCGCCATAGGGATGACCTCCTTAACTACATGATATTTTTACGTATCACACCATTTCTTCCAAACTGGTTTATTAACATCACTGCGCCAGTTGTAGGGGTGCCAATAATTCCATTCTGGTTGGGCACATTCTTAGGTATGCGCTGGATGATCAATAGATTAATAGTGCGTATAACCGACGTCGAATAACTAAATACAGACATGAAAACAGCATGATTTACTGACGGTGTAATTTTTTATATTTTTTAGGAGTCGCCCCTCCATCATTTGTGGCAATTCACACAGGAATAACTTTGAATGAACTAGCGTCATCGTCAGCAGCTCTTTCATGGACTTCGCTTATTATTCTCCTCCTTTTGGGATTTGCCTCCCTTATCCCGATACTTATTAAATATAAGTTGAAAGACAAGTTTCAGTGAAAACTTATCACAAATAGGCTTTCAGTGTTTATAAAAATGTACACGTAACAAGTGATAAGAGTTATTCATTTGCTTTCGAAGTCATATGAATAATTCTTTCTGTGATGAAGCTCAAACTTGTTACACGTACATTTAGTGATTATCTTTATTATGTTATCACTGTTTTTCTAGTTTCTTTTTTACTGAGAGGAAACTAATCATGTTGGTTGTAAAGGTAATGCCTAAATTCTCCATTAATTGCTTGAATATGCATCCACTGTAGAGAAGTAGTTTTATGTTACATCGGTATACATACAGACATATACGAAAGCACGACTTTATGAATAGAAGCGCGTAAACTGGACAAAATATTTATCCTCAACAAAAAGGGTTTGTGAATGTACATTGTACGAAGCAGCGTATTGTATGCGTATTTAAACTTACGTATTTAAACATTTCAGGTAGAAATTAATCTGCGAAATTAGAAACGAAGTCATAAGGTTACACGAGTTGTCCATCGCATT
Source organism: Disparrhopalites patrizii (assembly GCA_034698585.1). NCBI lineage: Eukaryota > Metazoa > Arthropoda > Collembola > Symphypleona > Sminthuridae > Disparrhopalites > Disparrhopalites patrizii. The sequence goes on from JAQGBT010000308.1 coordinate 6,361, forward strand.
TTGGTATATTGTATTTGAGCTATGTAAGATACATTCGAAAGCATTTTATTCATTATTATTTTGTTATCTATAATAATTGATTAACCAAATACTGTGTGGATTATAATATGAGGTAACACATTTTGGCTTCGAATGTCAAATAATTTCATGTGGATCCTGGAAGTGGTCTAAATGGATTATTTTACTACATCATTTATACGATTTTTGATTTTATATTTCTACAATGACCACCGCAAATATTGCGGGCATTGCGAATGAACACATGTATATACACAGCTTGATATTCAACACCGTTAAGACTTGGAAGACACAAGATCAAAAATTTTACACGAGAAGGAAGCGCATTAAGGATTATATTACTAAATCTACATAATTTACCGAGTGGATCGGTCAAACTTTCACACGAACATATTCATAGGAACATACACGTTACTGGTAGAATGAATTCCGGATAACCTTAGACAAGAAACGCTATCGAAAATGTAATACCGAGCAGATTAATATCACAAGGAAATTTAAATCAGTATCAATACGGCTGATCCCGTTGATTACAAAGTCTAACACGTAACATGTGACCGTAATGTAAAATAACTCTGACAGTGAGCATATCGATGCTTAAGGAATGTTTTTGACCAAGTGCACGGATTCAGTTTGAAACAGTGAGTAATTGTAAGTGAAAAATTCTCAAAATGGTTCCATAGAAATTGACAGGTTTTCATTCTTGCTGAGGCCTAGCCCAGAAATATACAAAATGAGACAAAAAGTCAATTTTGTGCACAATTTCATTGTGGATCTAATAAAAAAGCCTCATCTAGACCCACAAGAACTGGTCAGGTCACTACGGTTTTTCCGTGTTAAGTTCAATTTTTTTGAACTTTAACCTGGCGCGGAAAATCCGAGTCCTCACACTTAGGCGAAAACAACCCTTCAGCATTGATACATTATTTAAGTATATGTATACAAATTACATTAATTCTTTTCTCAGGTTTGTGCAAAATCGAAACAGTGGATTAATAAGTACATACAGTATGTATATCGGAATAAAAACATACGTTTAAGTAATAGTAACTATTAGCCCAAACTTTGTGCGGCTTAAGTCAGTTTTCTCTAGCTGAAAGGGTTGAAAATCGTTAAAACTCCCCGAGCTAGGGAATGTTTTATAAAACGTGTCGAATCTTTTCCATATTTTTTCAGTACGATTTTAGTGAATAATATTGGAATTCCGAAATTATAATCACTGAGACTGAAAATTAACTTAGAACACGCCGTTCATCTGTTTGTCCTACCACCACAGAGTCAGTAAAAGCTACCGATGTATGTCACACTCAGATTGGAAGCGGATGAGTCAACAGGGCCAGACTTGGGTATCCAAAACAACCAGTTGTAAAACACTAAAAATAGCTGTTATTAGATCTTGTCGTTTGCTTGTGAATATTAATTTATACGAATGCAATAAAATAATTATTGAAATGTGGGCAACTCACAAACATCCTTGGGTTTTAAAATGATAGACAGAATTTTGCATTGTTTCCGACACCCCTCAGTGGGAATAAGAACTATGAATCTCGAACCGCTGGCTTGTGTTAAAAATACATTCGCGAATTCTGTCAACGGCTGGTAAGATCAAATTTTACAGGTTAATAAACGCAATTCTCGGTAACCCATTAATAGTTTCCACTGTGGTGGCTCACACGGCACAATTTTATGTCAGTATGCTTACCAGTGTATACGTAGGTGATAAACTGTGATCAATGAACAAAAAATGCTGCACAGATACTTCAGCTGAACTTGGTACAAAATAGGGCTTTGAAAAATATTTTCGCAGCATCCGGACCGTTTTTGCTCGATTTATTTTCCTACAATGAAAAACCGTAATCTATTCAATTAACAGAACATACATTCATTTAGCACATTCAGGGTGCTTATACGCATGTCTCATAGTATAATGTTTACTTACCAAGTGACATGAAGAGTCTCCTTACTCAATACAATGCTTGGGTTAAGATCAAATTCTGACTTAAACTTTGAAATGTCATTTAAACCTGAACTCAAGAATAAGTCAGTTAAAAGCACGTCGTCCTCTAGAGAAATTTTCTTTATATCTTCAATGCCAATGTCGCTCCGAACTGCATCCTGCAAGGAAATAATAAGAGCTATTAAAGCATCACTTGCAGAATAATTAAAGAACAATTATAGAAGCTTTTCATATATGTACATGTACGTACCTTCACCACAAACGGTATTCCACTGTCGTGGTAGGAAGATGAGAAATTTGAAAAGCCCGTAAGGTCAATAATACTTCTAGAAGCTTCACACGGCCAGCAGTCAAGTTCAATCACCGTGAAGTATGGATTAGGAATCAAACACGAGTCTTCATACAGTTCTGAAAAATTAAAAGATGCTTCTATAACTTTAATTCCACCACGGTACATTCATTTCCAGTGTAGGAACTGGTTTAAGATCCATTAAGGAATAATACAAGAAACCATCTTACTTGTTACACTGGGGTTATCCTTGACGTAGGAATATGACAACAATCTCAAATATCTCATAACGGGATAAATTAAGTCTTGAGTGTTTCGAGATATAAATGCTTGTGTTGGTTTATGAAACATAACCATGGAATATATACAGGAGAACAGTATTAAGGAATAAAACCAAAATTTGAGCACCTCAACGACTCCATGCAAAGTCTGCGTTAGAGCAACTAACCAACTTTTCCCTAATCTTTCTTCCTTCACTATCAATAAATGCTCCTTCTCAACCTCCACGAGATTTGTGCTCATAGTCTCATTAAATTTTGTGCAATTCTTAACATTATTATTCTTGTGCGACGGGGATTTCTGGTGCGTTTTGGAAAATTTTATCCAAACATCTTGGCACGTTTTGGAAACTTGAAGCTTCTGCTTGATTTCCGGAATGTCATCAGTACAATAATTGTCAATTAACTTCTTCAAAATTTGGCGACGGAAGACTTCTGTACCAGAGTTTTTCTTGGAAGCCATGTTACTACCATCTACGTCCGTTACTTCTGATTTCCCCATCTTACATACTACCATTTCAATATAAATGCACGAAAAACAAGTCACAAACGAAATATATACAATTACTAGAAAAAGATCAATAACATTCAAATGCTCTTAACTTGTCTACATCGCAGGTCAAAGAAAAGGTTGACCCCTCAAAAATCATGCTTGAATCTCCGCCCTTGCCTACATTTTGTGTCGCACCAAAAAGGTATTTCCACTTCTATAAAAGTTACATGATGAAATACCTATAACGGACCTCCAATTCCAGAGAACTTAATTACCAAATCGTGCAAAAATAACCATTTAATTAAGCTTCGATACATATATGTATTTATAAACGGATTCAATTAATTGTCCCATGTCTATCTAAAATTCTAAAACATAGTTCGTCTATAACCTATAACGTAACCTAAACCTCCTATTTTAAATCCCGGAGGATAACACGAAAAAACTACTTCCGATCCGAGTCTCCTAAAGAGTCAGCTACACACTAACTACACATCATGAACAATTTAGATGCACGGTAGATTAGGAGGACCTAACAAAACCAAAATTAAACATATACCAGGTATGAAGGTATTCTAAAAAGTTACTTCAATTATAAATATACAACAATACAAATATAACTATTACTAAATTGTAAATTATTTTTATTTGTTGTAAACGTGTAAACCTAAACTATAGTTTTTGAATTTGGCAGTATTTCTAGTCTAAACACTTGACAGCCTAAGAAAAGCCCCTGGACAAGTCAGAGGGACAACCTTCTATCTCTGGCGGGGAAACCAATTCGGCTAAAAAAAAACAAAAATAATATTTTTTCTTTCGATTATTTCTGGCCTGGGTCTTCTTTCTTGTTCATCGTTTTTATCATTTATATTTATCAACTTTATTTATCTGCTGCGCCCCACAGACCGAACTGTGACGATGTGACATGTGACCTACAAATATTAATATTTCGGTACGTACAACTTTCTTTATTAATCTAATAATCTATATAAATATATGCATTTCGTCAACGTCGTGAATCGTGATATTACCTTACAAACTTACAAAAGTACGATTAAAATAAAATAAGAAACTGATTTCCTACAATATTCTGAAACAGTGTATGTGTATAGTTATAGATTATATTTTGTTTTATTAAGCGACGACAAAGGTAGCAACAGGGAAATAAAGTCTAAGTAATGTCTCTTGAAAGCCTAACTTTAATCTTAACCGTATTCTGGCAGATGTTTCATTAAGGTAGATTGATTAATTAGTCTTAAATTTTATAGTATTTACATTGTAGATTGTACATGTTGAAGCCCTTGCGCCCAGGTCATAGTTCGATATTTTTGGGCCTACCAGTTCATTTTGAACCTTTTGTAGACGTTAAGCCTTTTCTGTTTCTGCGGGCATAAAAAAGAGTGAATAGTCAGTAGCGTGTGCGTTCAATTGAGGTTAGAGGTCAGTTTTTATCTGCATTTACTGCTACTAAATCGTAGAGAATTTGTCTATGTTGTACATGATGTTCTATTTTAGTGATAATATATCTTATAGATGTTTTGTAGGCACAAATACTTCGATTGTACGTCCAGTACATTTTCCTGATCCCAGAAGGAAGTAGTGTGTGCTGGCTACTTACTTAAAAGCCCTTGATTTAAAAATATTTTTGTTTTGCAGGAAATGTTTCTACATCACAAGTTCGTATAGTAACATTTTGGGACGGGAGTTCGTGTTGGGAGAACCAGGAGCTTGAAGTGGTTAGTTGAAAATAATTAATCTTTGTCCTAAATTAGTAAGACATCAAAATCTAATAGAATAAGGATACCAATGTCAGGTCATCTCTTTGACTCTGAGTAAGTATTGGACCTGCGGTTCAAAACTCTAGAAGTTATATGTATTAATGTGGCAATTGAAGATTCACTGTTTTATTAAAAAGGACATAGAATTTTGTGTAGACTCAATGAATTAATACATCTGTATTGCTTCATAAGGGAACTCAATTTTATGTGTGATACTGATAAGTTACGTGCAAAATATTTCCAGGGTCACATCACTGCGTTGTTTGAGAATCAAGGAGAAATAAATGACTTCGGGTGGCACAACCAGGTGAGAACACCTTCCGCACTCTAGAAAACAAGTACTCTCGTATAGCATGTAATCATTCAGTTTCCTTTGCAGAATAAATGGTCTGCCGTTATAGAAACAAAAATATAAACTCCGTGAACAAGAAAGGTGAAAGGAAATGAATACCGCTACTATTATATCAGCACGTGCTGGAAAAGTTGGCCAACTCACGTCTCCAAATGTACCACACAATTCTTAATGTTTTGAGAAATACTGCTTTTAATAAAGATACGTAATGAAGATGAATTTTTGGAATAATAATTCTAGTTACATCGGTGGAAGTCAGCTGTTGCAAATGCAACGTCTTCAGTTGATTCTAAGAAAAAAGAGTTTGCACACGGGCCTGATCTGTCAGATTTTATTTCAGGAGCAGTAACTAAAGGCGAAAAGTGGGACGACTATAAAGGTAAAACCTTCATGTGACATGCTGTATGCTATTTTATTTTTATTTTTACTACCATGCAACACGTGATTAATTATTTTATAGGGAAATTGAAAAGAGAGAAAGGGGATAATGAAAGACTTCGATTGCCACCTTGGTTAAAGAGAGAAATACCTGTGGGTAAAAATTATGCACAAATAAAGGAAAAACTTAGGGGTCTCAACTTGCACACAGTTTGTGAAGAAGCACGCTGTCCCAATATAGGTGAATGCTGGGGTGGCGGACCAAACCATACAGCAACTGCTACCATCATGGTAAACATTATTCTTGTGAACAAATGGTTACATTTTCAGACAAAACAATTGATTATACACACTTCGATTCGGGAAAATTGTTGTATTGCTTTGCTATTTAGCTGATGGGCGACACTTGCACCAGAGGATGTAGATTTTGTTCGGTAAAAACATCAAAAGCGCCACCTCCTTTAGATCCTGAAGAGCCCAAAAACACAGCCGAAGCTATTGCTGCTTGGGGTCTTGATTACATAGTTTTAACGTCGGTTGACCGAGATGATATAAGCGACGGCGGGTCTGGGCATATTGCGGCAACAGTTTCGCATTTAAAAAAGAAAATGCCATCAATTATGGTAGAAGTACTTTCACCGGATTTTAGAGGAAACATGCAGAGCGTTACGACTGTTGTTACCTCTGGTTTAGATGTTTTTGCTCATAACATCGAAACCGTGGAACGCCTCACTCCTTTTGTCAGAGATCCTCGAGCAAAATATAGGTAAGCTGAAACTATCTGATTTTAAATATATTACTATAGTGTATTGTCTAGATGAGGTTCCTTACCATAGTGTTTTCTTTTAATGCAGACAAACGATGGAAGTTTTAAAACACGCTAAAACTGTTTTGCCAGTGGTGACGAAATCTTCCATAATGTTAGGGCTTGGAGAAACGGATGACGAAGTATTGCAAACTATGATGGGTAAGGAGGGAATGCATATTTGTGATGGGTGATTTAGTAAAACTGTCTATAGTAATGTTTACCCCCACACAGATCTGAGAGAAGTTGGTGTAGATTGTCTTACCCTTGGACAGTATATGCAGCCAACGAAAAGGCACTTGAAGGTGGTGGAATACGTGACACCCGAGAAGTACCTGCACTGGGAAAGAAAAGGGGATGAACTCGGATTTTTATACACTGCAAGTGGCCCTCTAGTCAGAAGTTCATACAAAGCGGGCGAATATTTCATTAAGAATATTGTAGAAAATAGAAAAACTGCCCAGGATATAGCCACCGTAAAGTAGTATGAAATGTGCTATCTTTTAAAATTGTAATATGCCAAGAAAAGAAATTTTTGTTTGTGAAAACGAATGAACCATAGAAATAGGCAAGCACGGGATACAGAATCTCTTGCCGGAAGACCCTGAATAAAGCTCAGAGGGTAGCAAAATATCTCGCAATTAAATACATAGTCACCCTGGAAGTAAAAAATTCGCTGGCATTATTCCTGCTTTTGCATTTATTCATTTTATATTAGGTAAAAAGTAAAAACTACAGATGAAACCCATTGCCGCGGTACTGGCCAAGACATGTGCGAACAAACACAGGTGTAATACCTACAGGATATTGATATAATGCAATCCAACTCCAACAACAATACGCAGCATTCAATAACTATGTACATACACGAAACAGTTGCGTCCTGCATCGTTGTGTTTAATAAAAACCTTTTTTTATTTCACAGCTTTAATCAGTGACAATCATTAAGCTGAAACTAGGTAACTAGATAATAACACTAGGTGGACAAGGTATACAGAGTGCATCCATAAAAAACGTAACACTGTACGGGTGATGTTGGCCATGACTTCTTGTGTGGTCAACCACAAAATATTATAGCAAGTATAAAAAACTGTGTCACGCGACAATTCATATTAGTATTGTGTAAAAAAATTCGAGCTTGCAGCGTTACGAATCTTAGGATGGACCACAGTAAATAATTTCTCTAGGTCTAATCTTGTTTATACCAACGCTCCCCACGTTCTAGGGAGTAATTTATATCCAAATAAGCTCCTGTGAAGAGGAGACACTACATGTAACCTGCAAATGCTATTGATAAAGTACTGACACTGATTGAACTAACTTAAAAACGTCCACTTACTTCTAGTGACAATTTACAAGAGGTATAAGACTAAAGAATCAAATCAGAATAATATCAGACACGCCCAAGAAATCCAAAAGCAATTTCAACGTTCTGATGCTTCATTACGTTTTCCATATTACGCTCTATAATGCTATTGCGCCCATTATTTTCTGTCACCAGCAGTCGCTCAGGGCTCGAGCTACTATTATTTTTATTTCCTGATATTCTTTATTACCATTATCAGTAAATCGCAACAAGGATCTACATATGTTAGGCAACACGAATTTTAGTTGTAAACCTAATTCATTAATTATATTTCTGGACTTGCTTATACTTCTGTAACTTGCCTGAAAGTAGGAATTACCTATAGACCTGAAATCAGGGCAGCCTTATCAATACAAGAATAGGGCACAACAACCGATGTTAAAGATTGCTGTGCCTATATTTCAAGACACTGATGTCTTCCACGATAGGTATTTTTCGTTCGTAAACGCTAGTGCCACAACTCGTGAGTCACGAGCACAGGAAATGCATACTTAAAGAACATTAAATAAGTACATTCTCGTTGTTAGTAAAGCGAACGTCCACTGTCCAACCAAAAAATATTGATTAACATAATATTGCAATGATATACATACGACAGCTTATGAGTTTGCACGATCAAAAAACTATACCCACTATACTATAATAACAACCCCTACACATTAAGGCAAGATCATGATGGTAAATACAATACATAATATACATACACATAATACTTCCTTGACTTACCAAACGAATTTTCAATCACCGCGTAATTTGTTCCAATTCGTACTGAATACATACTATTAATTAATTTGTCTACTACTTAATGCACCCTAGCCTGAAAGTTGACGAGAATCACAATAATTACATATGACTAACATCTTAACTCTTAACGTGTTGTCACGAATCTGGTCACATATCTATACTAACGTATGCATTTTGATGATAACCCAGATGAGAATGCATTTTTACCACCAATCACAAACCACTACGAAATAAGGAGGAAAATGCAATCACATGGCTCGTGTCTGCGAGACACCGGATTTAGGAAACAACTAAGGCATACAAAACAGTCGGATAAACATACCAATTACCAATCTAGTAAAACCGAGGTATTGGTACAGCATGCATACCGTACATAATGCTAAAGAATTCACACTAGCTACCGTAACGAAGCAAGTTACAATTTGCATAAGACTTTACAATTTTACAAGTCTCCTTGCAAGTGTTTACGACCTCATGCAGACATTTCTCAAAGACAGTACATTCGTTGACTATATAGGTACAAAAACATTGCAAAAGTCTGGTAGAAAAAGAGTTACAAAGGAGCAAACTGGAAATCTGTCTTTAAGAAATATATGTATATTTCGTATGTAATTTTTTAGTTTCGCTTTCACCACTTTAGCATACTTAACAGTCACTTTTTTCGCATAACAAAACAAGATCGATTCAAAACTGGCCCAATCTTATTGCATGATTATACACTATAACTCCACCATTGCTGCTTACAAATTTTTCGCCTACTTCAGCAACTTCAAACTTTAGCGTATAAAATATCAAAACGAAAATAAAATCACGATCGACGTATTTCAGCTCAATTTCGAGGACTTCATTAAATGCCGGGAACGAGGTGATGAACAATAGATGCCTTTAAAATTCTTTTCGCGCTCGACGTTTCTTTGGAGCTTCAGAGGTAGCTGACGAACCCTAGAAAATTAAACCAATTAAATAAAATGCCTTACGAACTTGAATAATTTTGAAACGAAGTGCCAGTCAAACATGCTTACAACATCATTCACTTCATCTGCGTTTAAATCAATTATATTTTTAGATCCAGGCGACTTCAGTCCCGCAGGTCTAGTAGAAGACTCTTTAATTCCGTCACCAGCTTCATCAGCAGACGGACCTTCGGGATCACTTTCATCGTCAGAGTCTAATCTTTTGTTTTCAAGTTCGTCCTTTGAATGACTAACTTTATTCGGGCGCCGTGCAGTTTCTGTTATCAATGGTTTTTTAGCAGACTGGCTGCTGGTTGGTGTGCTGTCCTTACTACCTTCAGGAGCATCCTTATCATCTTCAGCAACGTCATCCGTCTTTTTGTGGATATCAGTTTTTTTATCCTATTTATATTCCGAATGATTAGTTTCGACACTAAATAACTACCTGATGTACCCAGTACTAAATATCTATGCTTGAAAACTTGGAAGGGATACCTGACTACAGCAAAAGGTAAATATCAGTACGAGGGGTAATCCAATCACGACGATATACAGAGCCCAAAGCCAAGGATGTGCGTTACTGTACTTGATAATACGACTCACAACTCCCTCCTGTAAAAAAAATCACCGTATTACCTTATGTGAAACTTTAATCAAGCACAAAATGTACGCCACCACCGGTACGGCGCAGTAAACGAAGTATGCTGACCATGCACCAATTCGATAATTAATTCGCCGCATCACTCTTCCGTACAACGATTTCTAAATTTACCAACATCTTGTCCCATTATTCAAAAATAAATTCCGTCTCCTACCTGATTCTGAACAATTACATACGTGTGATATAGCAATACTTCAATCAAAAAACCGAGCAACTTTTGTATTCACTATCCCTGGAAATAAGAAGAGAAGTGTTCAAGTAGTCATACCGAATCACGATCAATAGCTCGCCTCTTCTTCTCGTAGGTCTGACTAGTCCAATCTTCTAAAAGCTGTTCATCATCAGTGATGATAAAGTTATCGAACAGGATCATGTCTGTCATTGACCAGATCTCAATTCCCACCGCACCCTTAAAAGGAAATTTTAAGTATTACCGTCTATTTCTTCAAAGAATGCAAATAAAATCAGAAACTCATGATTCTTACAATAGGGGTCATTTTGAAAGGCTCTTTATCTTCAAAAAAGCTAGGATTAGCAATCTTCCTTGGTGCCCATTTTCCCTTGTAATTGGGATTTGCAACAAGCGGGGGTTTCCATTTTCCTGAAACAAAAATAATTCCACTTTGATACAGACCTGCAATTACCACCTTCTGTTTTTGCTTAGTCTTAAAGTAGATGATTTTGCAAGCTACCTTTGAAGTCTGGGTTTTCAACTAGAGGAGGAGTCCACGAACCACACCCAGCAGCTTGTTCACATTTTGGATTAGCGATTGAAGGTGGCTCCCAAACACCGTCCATGGAATCGTCCCAATCAGCGGGTTTAATAGCAGACGCATCAGGCAAGGTTTCCTACAATTAATAGATACCCAGATACTTAGAGACAATACTTTCGATGTCGTGTATGTAGTTACAGTTGTCTCTGTCCGATCGTTGATGAATGCAGACGTACACACAATATCATTAAATATTAACATAAGTGCATATTAAAAATTACCAGCGAATACAAACAACCCCATTGCGAAATCCTCAAATCCATGTGGAAACTCATTTCCAAATTAATTAGTATTTTAGTGTGAACACCAAGTATGCGTCAGCAGGCCACATGCTAGCAAAGTAATAGCGACTCTCGTTACTTACTGGCTCATCTTCCAACCATCCTTCAGGTTTGACAGCTAGCGGATCGGGAATCTGGGCTGGCGCATCTTCGTCCCAATCCTCTGGTTTGGATGCAGTAAGATCAGGTATTTTTTCCCTGTCATCCCAATCTGAAGGCATTCGGTCATTTGGGTCCTCTATTTCCTCTGGAGGGTTTACTGCCGGTGTCATGTCACTGAGAAGGCTACCCTTTCCCACAAGTACGGAGTCTATGAAGACTTGGTAGCGGTTGTCAGGTGTCTACAGTGAAATTACAGTTGAAAAATTAAATTTAGCAATACCACCACCAGACCAATCAATGTAGAAAATAAACTAACCAGAATAAGTCGATACATATGCGGTTTTTTGTCTGAGTAGGTCTCTTCCATTCTGTTTGAGGGTCTCTTCGAATGCTTTTCTTCAAACGTTCCATTAATTGGGTTTTTGTGGCGGAATATAAAGTGCATCTGCGAGGAAATTTTCACAGGTATAAAAAACCGGTGCTTTCCATTTCGAAATGTACACAGATTATCGACATGTATGTATGTATGTATATCTAAATACCTTGATGTCATTGCCACATTTATCTGGGCCAAACATAATTGTGTACGGAGTTTTGTCGTGAAAATTGTTCAGGTCAAGATCTTTTGAATATGACAACAACTTAATGTACGCACCCCCACAGTCCATCCCATTTTGGAAATTAACTTCATACTGTACTAATAATGGCTTCGTATTGAAGTCAAACCGCCGATTCAGTTTTGCTGAAATAGCGGCATGCTTCGCCTTGGATCGTAGGATTAAGGCTCCATCATTGGGAAATATGACACGTTCTGGGAGTCCAAAATCCCAGTGCCCTTCATACTTGAACACATTGTCTTGCTCTTCTTTGTGAGCACGTGAGACCACCCACTTTTTCCTGGCATCGTCTGCATCATCAAAATGTTCCGCAAAATACACATTGCCTGATGGAATGGGTGTATTGTACTCCACTTCAAAGTCGGGTTCCGGCATCTATTAACCAAATTAAATCCCCTTACAAATTGCCATTGATTAGTACCTTACAAATTCGATTTTACAGTCACAAACTACAAACCGATCTTACCAAGTCTTCCGGTACTTTCACATCCCCATCCAAGTCATCTGAAACCTGATCAAAGTCCTCATCGTGAGCCACCACCCCCACCAAGGCCAATGATAGTCCCAACAATGCGACAAATATTCTCAGCCTTTTAAACAACATTGGACCCATGACTATGAACTATCTCTCTTCAGGAGTTCCCCTGCCCCGGAGTAGAAGAAGATGAGCTGTTATAGCTACGTTCAGTGCTTTAAAATGAATCAGAGACAATTTACTATCAATAATTTCAATGCATACAAGGGTTACCAGGGTTGGGTGTGAACGTGTGAACTCAACCTCAATATTTACAAATACGAACTGAGCTCAAAAAATAAAGTTAACGGCACTCCTGTATGAAAATCACATAAAATGTACACTTGGTTAATAAAATATAATATATATATCAATTTTTGGTTTTGTTTTTGAATCCGGTAAATTTTTTCCCGTGATTATTCTCTAAACGAATTTTGAATGAAGAGTCAAAATCCAATACAACACTATAGACTAGGGATTTCCCTTGGAGCAGAAAAAGAAAAAGAAGACCTACAAGAAGAGAATAATGTAACTGGTCATAATAATACAGGATTTTTATACAAAAAGGTTTTTCCGACTACGAAAAAAAAAAGACTTCAATGGATTCCTTCGGTACTTACTTACTCATACACACGCACAATAAGAGAGAAAAAATTACACTGGTGAATATATATGTAAAAAAAAAATAGACAAGAAGCACGGCACACTCAAACACGAGACGAGCCGCAGAATAAAAAGGGGAAAAAGGAGAAGTAGTTTTTTTGATATGATTATTTAGGAGGAAAATCTAATAGAAAAATTCAATGAGGCTTCACACGCTTTACTAAAATTCTTCAGTTTCCAGGGATGGTTCGCGAAGAAAAAGCTATGGCTTTTCCCGTACCAATCAAATACAACTTGGAAATACTTGGAGTGAAACCATTGGCACAATGAATTTCCCGGCTTTCCCAGCAACATCAAAAAAAAAATCTACTCAATTGACTCAGCCACACCAGTTCACTGCTCAACTACTCCCTTTCCACGTCAATCCCCATCCACTTACACTTTTTGGACAATCGGCCATAAGCCGCATATACATAAATACATGGCAGAGATGGACAAATGGACAAATCTCAGCTACTGGATAGGAGAACCGGCAAAACATTGATTATCCCGGATTATAATCTCGGGATTTAGGCTAGGGATTAAATAATCCCAGCGTCTAATCAACACAACAAATAAGGCATTGACTAAACTTAAAAAATTCGGGATTAGGATTAAAGATGGGATTAGTCTAGAAAAAATTATCCGGTAGGATTTGGATGATGGATTAATGGAGCCTTGGGATTTGGATTATGGATTAATTGAGCCTCGGGATTTGAATTATGGATTAATTATCTTATGGATCCAGTATCTTAATCCCGATTTATGGGATTATGGATTAAATTTTAAAATTATCTCCGACATCATTCTTCAGCTTCAAAATGCCAGAATATCAATGATAGTCATATTCTGGCTTGCTATTATGGTTCTGTAAATCTGTTGTTTAAAATATAACTTGTAATCCGGTCATATCCCAACTTTTTGGCGGCTCGGGATTACAGATTAAGTCTTGGCTTTAACTGGAATACAGTTGATTCTGCTGTGAAAAATAATCCCGGATTTAATACGTCATCTACGTTTAATACGTAATTTCATCCGTAATCCAGATCCGTAATATCGTGGTTTTAATTCCGGATTACTAACGTCTTGACAGCAAAAGCTAGGGAAATCATCCTTAATCTGAACGTAGGTGGTATTACTGGATCACTAATATGTGTGCGTATAAATTGTGTAGCATTTTTTTTTTACTGTAAGTAAACTGATACTGTATCTATCTGTATAATCTATACCACTAATCCTTTTGGATTCACTGAAAGGAATTAAAATAAGAATAAGATAATAAGTTTGTGTAAGATAATAACTCCCAGTAGTACGACAACCCAAGAATATCCTACTTTGACATTAGAAGCATTCATCTTTTGCTATTTTTGTACGAAGGGTAATTAGAATAATCAACGTTTTGTACTTAATCAGGTTATTTATTATTCATATTTCGTTATTTTGGACTCGAGTTAGATGCATTAATATTTTTACTTTTTTTAACTCAAGCAGATGAAAATTATTGACCGTTTACAAAATTAGACTCACAATCAGTTCACACTAATAACCAGTGTTTTTGCATACAAAAGATGTGGTTTCGCAAGGAATGAATTAAAGCCCGTTGAAATAATTGAAATCTCACACGAAACGTCCGTTTCCATTTGGGACTCGAAAACCTTGTATTATGCCCACCAGTGGGACTTCGGGAAGGAACGTTTTTTTTATATGTCCGCTCTTTAAAAATGCACAGCAAAAAGCACTGCAATCTAAACCGTTCATTATTATTGGTGTGTCTGTTTGGAAGAGATGAGGAGGAAGGGAATTCTTACTCGACTTAATTGTCTTTATTCCTCCTTCATTTCCTCAATAATAGTGGGGGAGAAATAATTTTATAACGCCAATACAACGAATTGTCATCCAGTCAATAATGAAGCTCAAACATGTGTATAAAATAAATAAACGTTTGGATTTTTGGAGTCTCTCAAGTTTCAAAGCAAGGCACACATGCATATGTATATACACATGAGGAATATAAAGGATGTGGTTGGATCTCTGGGAGTCTCCCTACTTCCTGCCAATGTATTCCAGGATATTATTTCATGCCGTATAAAGAGTTAGCCCTCAGCCCAAAAAAAGACACCTTATACAATTACAACGTTGAGTACTATTTAATTCATTACCCAGGTAAACCATATGATTTGCTCAACATTACCTAACAGGATATTCTGATGAGTTAAATAAATCAAGACTAGTAGGAAAGCTACGGTATGATTCAAATGTCAGTAATTAGCATTCTGGCTCCATACATATTGGTGGTGGGAAAATTTGTATCACTAATACATGACTAATTACTCCTTCCGCATTTCTTGAGTATGAGTTGAGCTCATTGTATGAATTGCAAGGTACTGCCAAAGTATGTATATATAGATATGATTTTGCTATTCTTTTTCTTTTGGATGTTATAGCTGGTAGTATATAGGCCTAGATCTATATAGGTATACGTGTTGGCCGGTGTAAACGTTTGTATAGCCTTGCATTGCAGGATTAAAAATTTTAAACTGTCATCAAATACCATATCTTTAGCTGAAATCACTACATTTTCCCCTAAATCACTTTATTAATAACACGGTCCTCACACTGACATCCTTGCCTAATTATCTGACCACAAAGAACAGTGTCCAGGGTAATAAACCAATGTATAATTGAATCACCCTTTGACACTCAAATAAAGAAATCAAATCAAAAATTTTCCCCTAAATCACTAAATTCGTTTCCTTTAAGCCATTAGAATGTGCGTTGCTGTGTTTGCACAAACAAGAGGCCTTGTTTGCCACACAAAATACTGTCTCGTCTCATCCGCATTGTACTACAAAAACCCTACGTTAACGATAACGACCTTACAAAAAAAATACACAGCAGCCTCAGCAGGCAAATGATGCTGAGGATAAAGATGACGACCCCGTACTGATAAAACTCATAATGAACATTGATAATCCGGGACAAATGGTGATAAATGTCGGTTCTCACTGACGCTCCGTCTTACATCATAAAATGAAGTGTACACAATGGGCAATAGCAAGCATAACAAATACGCAGTACCCATACAATAGTAACAGTAATAATACATAAAAACAATAATAGATCTTTACTTGTGTTGTTAGTGTGCGCAATTCCGTATATTCAATTCAAACGTTAGAAAAAAATGGAATACAAAATAAATAGAGACTCTTGGATCATTAGAGTTAACCACGATATGAAGACACTGGGTATCAGGACCGCCCCTACTTATTGTTAGAACAATAATTCATAAAACTAAGGACTGTGTGACGGAGAAAGTTTCTTTTGTAACGCGAAATGACTTAATTTGGTTATACTCAGCGGTTTCTTTAAATGAATCAGTGGAACTGGACTAGGTGCTGGGATAATTACTGGTCCTCTCAATTTTCTGTGGGCCGTGGCTTTCCGCGGGTTCCCGGCGATTGTTTCAGGCTGCTGGGGTGACATTGCATCTTTGGATGCGCATTGCTGAGGATCGGAACACCTCATTTCACTGATCATTGTTTTGATCGCGCCGAGGTTTTGCTCATACGATGATGCCTGTGATAACTCTCTCCGGAGATTTATTTCACTCTGACTGAGCTTCATTATTCCAGATTCCAAAGAATCTACCTTTGATTTCAATTTCAAAATCTCTAAGTCTCGTTTCAGAATTACATCTATTAATTCAGAAGTAGGATGAGAAACTTGCGCCAGACAGGACTTTGAGGCCATTAATTCTTGCTCAATATAGTGTTTACGCTCCCGTTCCTCATGCAATTCAGTTTTTAACTCTGAGTAGTCATTTTCAAGCTGCAAAACTCTGTCAAGAGTAGAAAGAGATAATACATAGAGATTAATATATGTACATATACATATAATTCAGTCGCAGCCAGGATGTGGAATCATGAACATTTAAGAATTGTTAGCAAATTATAAAATATTTCCTTAATTATTTACCTTCTTGCCAAATTTAGTGACTGCCTTAGCCGGTGTTTTGAGTTCAAAGATATAAAAGCATCCTTGCCATAAGTAGATAATACCTTTTCCGCATCATCAAAATCTTGAAAAAAATATTAGCATTTATTTTACAGACATTAGTAAAATAACATTTTATGATACATGCTTATAAATTATACCTGGCATATTCGCAGTTCTCATTATGAGTTTATCGATTTCTGCTTCCAATGTTTCATATTCTCGAAGTCTTCCAGAAGTATCTCGTAGTTGTAATTTTAATGTGCAAATTTGTTTTTCCGAATTTGTTTGGCATTGTAAAAGCTCTTCCTTTAAAACCTATTAATAAGCATTTAATGTTTATGTCATTCCTCATGATGAAATATCTTTCTATAGCTAGGAATCATAACAGTAACCATTACCTCTACTTTCTTCGCTAGTTTTTCAATTTCAAGGCACGATTGCTTGTACTTGGCGTCAGCTTCTGCAAGAAGAACTGTGCAACGATCTAGTTCATAGGACTTTAATTTAAGTTGGCACTGCAAGTCCGCGATCTTGTTATTATCACTTACATTGAGTTGCTTCAACCTATACAACGGATTTAGAAGAGCATTCAGAATTCATTAATCCCATTGTCTGAACAAAATATACACACAAATAGTGCTGGTTTAAGAGTACTAACTCAAGAAGAAGATCCTGGTATTTAATTTCCAACTCGCGATTTCGCGAAACAAGTTCATCTCTACTTTTCTCCAGTTCCGACTTTGCATCCTTAACAGACAAGAGTTCCTGGTAAAGCTCCTGGAAAGTCGTTCTACCTATAGCAACGTTAATAAATAGAAACCAAATTAAAAAACCGCCCGATCATTAAATATATTATTAATGATAGTCTCATCGTCTCATGTAGCTTTTGCAACATCCAACTACCAGTTCCTTGAATTACCTCCATAAAACATGCTAAATCAGAATAGCAGTAGTTCAAAGGGATGTGTGCTGTTTTTAGAGGAAACTCTTCTTCGGTGAATTTTGTATCTGCAGAATTACAATTTGATCAGCAGGGTTCAATCATAAAACACTGATCCTATACGAACTAGTTCAGAAGCGGTTTCAAAACGATAGTAAAATAGTAACATCGTAGTGTGCGCTTCTTTTCCTATTACAGCAAAAGCTGTCCCGGTTTCACTTTTAAATGTGCATAAATCAAAATTAATTGTATTACTAGATATTTAACTTCTCACTTGAGACTCAGCTAGTCACACTTGTTAGTTGTTACCACTTTACCTATCTACTAAACAAATTTATTTGACGCTTTAAAACGAATGTAAATCAAACTTACCACAGGTGTCATAGGCACAATTGTTCCATAACTCCCAGTGAAATGCTTATTGCTTGCATTGCTTTATCATAATATGGAACAATTTCCTTTAAATAAATTAACTTTTACTAACGTTTATTACCGTTTGATGTTCTGAAATATTTTTGACGTTGAAAAAACACAACTAACGTATTTAACAGCGCTTTGAACAGCTGAAAAGACGAGAAACGAGAGTTTTGACAGTTGGCAGTTTGAAAAATATTTTTTTAGCACTGAAATTGGATTTCGCGGGTGACACTCAATAGTGAAATTGTATACGGAATGGAATAAACTAAAACGGGAAGGAAGATTTTTATTACGAGCAGAACTCCATTAAAATTGGTTACCCGGTGCAGTCCAAATATATGTACTTTGATTGTATAAAAAGTATCTCGTCAATTTGCTGTAATTGACACGATTAAAAAATCTCTTACCTCGCAAAAAAAAAAACTTTAAAAAATCAGTAAAAAATTAAATTTTTGGTCCTGCCAGTCCTGCGATAGAAAACCCGATATTACATGGTCTGCGAAAGCATTGGTGAAACCACTGCACAATTTTTGGGGGGTGTAACCGTATTCTGTGTTGTTGTAATTGTGAGTAAGTACTTCCAAATAAGAAAATGTTGATTGTGTTGCTCCTCCCGGAAACATTTTTGGACATTATGATGGACAGGAGAAATTAACTGGAGAAATAATTCCGGGACAGTTGGACCTTGAGTTACAAGTCTTGTAAGTTTAATTTTTCTTTTAATTCTTTGATTTTTAAATGTTACTAGAATTTTCATATTTATATGGATTTTCAGTATTTTGATATTTAGCATTTTATGGCTTTCTAGTATCTTTTAGGGTGACGCTTAAATGTTTAGTGGCTGAAATGTTTCCTTTATTCCCGTGTGTGTCCATGTAGACCATGATTGTTAACGGCTGTGATCGACAAATAAACGATGCCCAGTTTGGGGTCACCTTCTTTTCATCCAGTCAACGGCATGATACTTGTGGCACTAATGGATTGCCCTTGACTCCCAACAGTATCCGGATTTTAGGTCGGTCACAGTATTTGAAATCTGTGTCTCATCCCCACCTCTGCCAATATGTGGATATAATGAGGGGGAAGCATGGTAAGCTCTCTCGGATATTTAGTTATTCTGCTGTTTCAAGCTTCAACCAAATATAATATAAATACTAAATACTGATGAATCTTGGCTGTAAAAACATTCGAATTCTGTTTTTTATTCCGAATTCAGAAAGAATTATAGTCGTGCTCGAATTTTATCCAACCAATCTCAGAACGGAACTCAAGAGTTTTATGAGTGGAGACAAATGGGACCGGTTATTAGATATTGGACAGCAGATAACTGTAGGACTTTGTTATTTGAACAAACACGGGTAAGATTCATTTTGGAAACTACAATACAACGGTTGCTTTGTTTCGTTTTCGATTTTAGAGTGATTAATAATCACTGATAATTTTGACAGTATTAGGCTGTTTTAATTAAATATAAAGTAATGAAGCAAGCAAAACATTTTTTTTTGTTAACAGAATCGTGTGCCGTAATTTGTGCTTGGAAAATGTCCTCATGCACGGAAATGAAATAAAAATGTTTAATTATGGATTGTACTATATGACCAACAACGGAAAGTTCGTGTCGTTTCCTATTGCTAATCCTAAGTACACCGCTCCCGAAGTCTTTCTTTCAGGACTTCGCAAAGGACCCTCTGTGCACGCATGTGATGTTTGGTCCTTAGGTATAATTCTTGTTGAACTTATATTAGGCGAAGAATTGTGGCCAGATTTAAAACTGGCACAGGTTCTACGAAAAGTTGCGAGTCTAGTTAAATGTAGTAACGTCTTTCAACGCCTTCTTCAAGAACATCACAATCCTGATATTTACAAGGTTTGTAACAACAACAAAAACTATAATTATTTTTAAAATATACACACTTCAGTGATTAATCTTTGAAAATTTATCAATTTATCACCTTATTTTACAGGATTTGCCTCCCAAGTTACGATCATTGGTTGAACGTTGCCTAGATGTATCCCCAAGTACTCGTGGATCCCCGAAAGATATTTTTCAAGAATTCTTTGATCAGTCCACTCTGAAATCATTAACCTCGGAATCTTCATACATACAGCAGTTAGAGCTGAGATCTGGAGAACAAAATTTAGACCGAGACATGGCAGGAAAAGTTCCTCTCGATAACGATAGTCCTGGAAGTACAAAATGTAGCTACTCTGATGAAACTAGTGTTAATCATCATCTTCATAAAAGAAACCTGAAGGAAGTCTATTATTTGTGGCAGCTAGCTGGTGGTGATGTTTTGGCTGAGTTGAAAAGACAAGGATTAACTCGTAAAAAACCAGCGGTCCTCTCATTACCTTGGTAAACAATGCATTATTTTATAATTGCAATAATATAAATGATTTATTGCCATTATTAGGGTAGCTCACTGCTAATACAGTTACACATATAAGTTCATTCGTCCAGGTCCTTTGCTTTTGGCTGAAAAAATATTGTATGATAAACGTGCACAAACTTATTTTTGAGGATTTGTTTTCTTTAGACCTCGTAATCGTGAATGGGCTCCTTAAAATAGATTGTAAGATTTGCGCGTATTTACACCATTTTTATAGGACAGTTCTTGCGTATATGTGTTTCAGTTCGATGACTGTTGAAGGCGAATCAGCTGGGAAAACTAAGGAGAGGGGTTTGTTACTGGACAATACTGTGATTATCTTACCGCAAAGTGAACTTAAGAAGAGACTAAGTGACATTCCTCCTGAAATGTACTACCCTCTGATAACATCAGAGAAGTAAGAGGAGTTTCTTGGCACTTGCAAGAATAAATGTAGTGCAGTATTGAAAAGGTAATAATTAATGAATCACTCACACATTTTGTTTCCTACCCCACAGGAAGTTCTTTCATCTTCCGGAGTCAATTTCACAAGCTACGCAGTTGCCACTGATAATAAGGGAGAAAGATATTGAATATCAGTTCTACCGCATTCTCTTATTTGATCGTTTGCTGAAAGTATGATTTTTTTCTAATATTAAAAGCCTTACATACATATGTATGGACTATATACATATTATATAGTTGGAATGTTCCGTGTTTTTGACATTTGTTATTACTTTATATTTTTGTATTCATGGGTTTTCAAATGGTATGTACAAAATAGGTTCAATGTAACTGACTGTAACTGATTACAGGGCTATCCTTATACTAAACCTCTGATTCATCGTGAATCTCTAATTGATATTCCTCCGTATTTTCGGGCACAAATTTGGTCTTGCTTGTTGGATATTTCTGGTGACACCAAAGGAATTTATAGTGCAATTGACAAAGAAACTCCTACGTCTACTGACCGGCAGGTAAGCATTAACCTACCATAAATACAAAGTGCGGTTAAGAATATACATAGCTAAAAACTCTCATGTTTATTACAAATAGATCGAGGTCGATATACCACGATGCCACCAGTATGACGAACTCCTCTCAAGTCCTATTGGGCATGAAAAATTTAAGCGGGTTTTAAAAGCTTGGGTAGTCAGTAATACGGAGTACGTATACTGGCAGGGACTGGATTCACTATGTGCTCCTTTCTTGTACTTGAATTTTAATAATGAAGGTAAACTAATATAGTTGACGTTGATGAATAACTCAGTAAATGGTGGTTTCTGGCGAAAAATTGGAATGAAATTACAGTGCTTAAGAATGGTTGTTTCATATGAATTGCAGAATTGGCCTTCGCGTGCTTGTCAACATTTATACCAAAGTATTTGTACAACTTTTTTCTAAAGGATAATTCAGCTATAATTCAAGAATATCTTGCCAAATTTTCACAGCTGATAGCATTCCACGACCCACAGTTAACAAATCATTTAGATTCTATTGGTTTTATTCCCGAACTGTACGCCATTCCATGGTTTCTAACGATGTTTTCCCGTAAGGACAATTCATGGATGAAATCCAAGACCACAAATACAATGTGTCGCGTAATGTGGTGGTCTGCCTTTTGTGTTTTTTAGATGTTTTTCCACTTCACAAAATTTTTCACCTTTGGGACAAGCTTCTTCTAGGGGACTCTTCGTTCTCATTGTGTATCGGCCTTGCCATCTTGTATCAACTGCGAGAGTCTTTGCTGTGCTCGGGGTTTAACGAATGTATTTTACTATTTTCGGACATGCCAGGTATGTTATGTTTACGTATATATTATGTATTACGTATATATTATATATTACGTATGTATTACGTATATACATATAATTCACAGAAATAAGTATCGAACGTTGCGTCAAAGATTCCGTCGACATTTACTGTAGCACTCCTAAAAGTGCACTTTGCCGAAAACATGAGCCACCGATCAAAAAACGTTTATCGACAACTAATGAAATTCTTTTCGGAAATAGTGACTCCCGAAATTCGAATAATGATGGTCTAGTAAGTGATGTTTGATTTGACAGTACAAAAATGAAGCAAGCAATTCACCTACCAGTATTTTTGTGTTTTTTTTTAAATAAACAAATAGAAAATGGAGGCTATTTCTTTGACGGAATTGAAAAGGGAAAAATGTCCGCGGATTAGTGGCGAAGAATTTCTGCAGCTATTGGACCTGAACAAAACTAGATTCTCTCGACCAAAAATGGTTGTTGTGGATGTTCGGTGCCTTGAAGAGTAATTATTTTTTAGAGCTATCTGAGTACTTGTTCCTCCTTGGCAGGGTGCTATAAACAAGTTTGTAACTACTAATTGCAGTTTCAACCGCGGGGCGATACCGGGAAGCATTAACATGCCTTATTCCAGTGCTTTTACGTCTGAAGGAACGTTGAATCCCACTCCTGAGGCTAATATTTTGCAAAGTAATCGCGGAAAAATTGTATCCGTGGTAGGAAATAGGGGAGACGCCGCAGTGAAGGTAAACTGGGATAATATGATCTAATCGTTGTGGTGTTAAAAGTTGAAAGTTGAAACCCATTGACGTAAAAATATGTTATGAATTGCAGTTTGCGGAATCTTTGGTGGGCATGAATTTCCCACGTGTTTGTGTCCTTCACAGAGGAATAGACATTTTTAGATCTTGTAATATTCTTGTCGTACCAGCCACCATGACAGTGCTGTCTTAACTAACATGTACTTTTGTCGTACTGAAATTTATACTTGTGGGTTGGAAAATCGTTGGCGTGTGGTTTGAAGTAATGTATTATTGTGATAAAATTCATATTATGTACATTTGAACAACTGGAGCAAATTAAGTAGTTAAATGATGATGCGGATTTTTTTTGATACGTGAAAATTACGAAATTACTATACTTTCGGTGCTGGTGACACAAAAAGAGAGCTACGATTCTCTTACTGAGTCCAAAGACCTTTTGTTACTGTTGATTACAAATGTTTCGAAAATTCTATAAGCAAATATGTATAATAAAGTACGCGTAAGAAAAATTGCTTACATACCAATCTATGTTGTGTATATTTTGCAAAGCATTCTTTTATCCTTTTCATCAACACTTGTTTCAGTGAAGTGTCTCAAGAATCAGGAGAGATGAAAAAGTATTTTCGTCATAATGTACCCTTTTGTGTTCTAATTTCGAATGAAAAAAATCGTTGAAAGGTTTTTAAAATATTTCCTTCCAGTAATTGATCAGCGTTTTAATTTTTTAGAATTAACACCGAAAAGACCACTCGCCGGAGTTCCCATAAAAGGTATTATGTGAGTAATGTGAGTGATCAATCATCATCCCTAATCTCTAGTGTCTCTACGTTAGAAATGATCAAAGAGATCGATTGCAAGAGCGAATTTCAACAGAAATACTTGCATTGTAACTTGCAAGGCTAGGCTTAGGGGTTAAATAATTAGAAATATTAGCATAAACGCCTTGCCTGCCTTGCAATTTGCAAAGGGTATATAAGCAAATTATTTTCGTTGCTGCGCTAATCACTGATCACGTGATCACTGATCAGTCGTTGGTCGTTGTTGTTAGCTCCAAGGACAGTAACAGGCCCGACAGTTCGACGCCGGCTGAGGCGCAGGCGGGTGAAAGAAACACAAAGTCGATGCTAAATGCAGTATGCAATTTATTGCAAAATTTCCAATTATTGCATGCATTGCATTTATTGCATTTGCAAAGGATTAACGAGGAGTCACCCGACCCGACACCAACACTGTGGTACACTGTGTGTACTTATTACATATACGCACAGTGCATTGTATTAAATTCGTGAATAATTGCTTTTGTCATGATTTTGGCTATTTGAATACATTTGAATCTGAAATCCTTCTAAATACTTATCTGACCTAACACCTGACCTGACTCATGAACTTACTCATGAAGAATGATGATTTGACTTCGTTTGCTCGTTATTAATATTAAAAAATATTATTTAACCCTATTTAGCTAATATTGTTTTGTAGTTGTATAGTTGTATTCATGTATGCAATTTTTGTACTGTACTGGTGTTGTATAGTTGGTTGTACTTTGTAATAAAATAAAAAGTCTTATTGTAAAGGTGGAAACTTGGCAGTTAAAACCCGTACTCTTACGATTACGACACGAGACACGACCCTTACAAAGGTACAAGGTACCCAACAACACTAACTCCAGCACGTCGGCACAGGCACACCTCAAGTTGCCCAAGCCGACGACGCCTCGACCCCACACCCACACGGCAAGTTCAAGTTGGCTTTGATCTCGACCTCATTGATATGACATTGATTACGTGAATACGTAATACGTATACGTCTGACAGTTCTGGTGTCTGGTATCGGTTCGTCATCTGTTGGCTGCTAACTACGTCACAACACAAGGTATGGCTATGAAGTTATGATGTTGGAGTATGGTTCGAGACTCGAGGCCTCGAGGTGTCATCACCATACCATGTCATTGTGGTATTTTCCCGTCAGTCAATTCAACAGGGAACAATGAAATACCCGCCTGATCACTGATCATTGCACGCTTTTCGTCTAGCGGCTAGGGCTAGTGGCTTACGTGATGAAGAAAAATGACTTTGTATCAGATTCGCGTGATTCGGAAATTCATAATGTCAAATCAATATTGATCACTCGGAGTCTCGCCACAGTATAAAATTAGCAGGGAATTCCCGCTACAAGAAGATCACGCAATGAATTCTCGCAGTTTCTCCAGTCCCGCTTCCAGTCCAAAGTATTCGGCGGAAAATCCAAGATCGAGACGAAGTTCCAGCGTTGGAGCAATCGTATCCCGTGAGGGCGTTAAAGCAGAGTTTGGCACACCGCACCATAACTCTCATCTTCGCGTGCCAGCTCCTAATCGAAGTAGTTCCCGGCATAGTCGTGCTACCGAAAATACCGACAACCCGCAAGATAACGCCAAGCGACAAAGTCAAAGGAGCAGTGGTGCTGCAAGGAGTAGCGCTGGTAGGACAGGGACGGACACGGACAAATCGGATAGAAAAAGAATGAAGCAACGGACACTAATCGCCTTACGATTCATCCTTCGACTACTACGCTTACGTCATGTCAGTGAACATGCTATGACTGCTCACGAACGAAGACGCGGGATGGCCCATCCGGCCATGGTGGCTTATGCATCGACAAGATTTAAAAGTTTGAAAAAGCACTCTCATGCAGATACCCGATTAGTAGGAAGAAATGTGGGTTATGCGGACGTAGGAGCACAGACATCACAACAACTCTCAGATATCCCTTCATCTTACAGCGCACAACCGGAACATGATAGAGATAGACATGCATCGAAAGGTAATAATTAATGTTGTCCGGTACCAAATTCAAGCATCTCGTTAGTCAAAAGAATTACCATCATAGCACTACCGCCCCAGCACAAGAAAATAATTACAGAACTAATCGTCTTTTTTGCTTGCTTTTTTTTTTTTGCAGGAACCATTCATTTGAGTATTGAAATGTGTCCCAAAAACTTAAACGACAAACAAGTAGAACAATCTCTTGTGCGGCAATTACTGAATCTTAAGCAGCCATACATATTACCAAGTACGAAGATTGATTTTTTGGTTATCAATATTAATAAAATACATACATATGTGTGTCGTGTCGTTGTGTGCACTATTTCTCAAATAAACCGCAACGATTTGAAGGTATTTTACCATTTTATTGCTTGATTTTTGTATTCACAGATTATAGGAAAAGTAATCTAATCCCGATAGGTTTGGAATTTCTGGATAATGTATGTCATGTGGAAATATCAGTCCGCCCCGTGGCCACCCACGAAAGTATGTACTATAAAATATTCTGAAAATTATTGTCAGCTTTTTGCAAGACATTGTAGTTTTTGCATTGAATCCTACGCTGCGAAAATACAAAATTGCTTATCCTTTTGTTTGGTATTCCAAATTCCAATAAACTGACAGATAAAACCTGCTACACTACTTTTACTCAATACGATCTTCGTGTGATGCAAAGACTGGAAGTTAAATATGTCACGGCTGCTTTTGGCTTTGAAAAAACCAGCCGAAGCAGCGTATTTTGCTGCTTAAATTCCCGTCCCTTTGAATTGTACTTTTACGACTACTATGCTAAGCGAATATTTAGGGCTGTGAAGAACACTTCTGTGATGGAGTGTTGCACTCGATACTTGTTTTGTTATTGTTGCTGTGGGACTTCTGGGTGTGGAAACGTAAAGTCATGAACAATTATATTTTTTATCGTTTTTCCAAATTTGTTTTTCAGGAAGTGAAAGTCTGTTTTATTTGATTCCAACCTACAGAATTTGACAATTTTTGATGGAGAGAATGAAAAAATGGGAAATATTCAACAATGTTGCTGCTGCGTGAAGTCCATTCACTTTCAAGGCAATTCCCGTAGAACTAGAACTTCTTCCAAGATGAAAGAGACCACGGCTGCGGAGGAATTGAATCTTTTAGCTAAGCGCCATTGTTGCGTCCCAACTGATATAAAAATGTTCAAATTCATTGCTTATGACAAGCACAACAAAGAAATTGCAAGAATAGAGCAGCATCTACCAAAGAGTTAAGCATTTAAAAATAAATTTCACTGCCTCTGAGACAAGAAGTGTCTTGGATATATTTAAGAGAGGAGAAAATGAATCATGCTACGTCTTTAGGCAACATATTCAAATTTGTTGATGAATACTCCAAGGAACCGCTTGGTTACGCCCGTAAAAGTGGGACAACAAAGCTGGAAATTGAGTTTTGGCCGGGCTTTGTGGAAACGGAGAAAGCCATTCTTATTGCAGGAGCTATTTTATTGGTAATTACGAACTGGCATTTCCTTATTACATATACATACCAATGTAAATTTCCATACAAACTTCCCATACATATACATTGGCAAAGCCCAACCGTCTTTTAACCAATTACAATTTGGAATTGGAATTTGCCTAATTATAAAAATGAATTCTGTCTCGATTCTGCAGGATCATTTAATGATAGGAATTAGCTTAGAAGGGAGTTATCACCAACCTGGCCAGCTTGAAGGCTTCGGGGAAGGTGGCACACGTGGAAAGAAGTGTCGTCTGTTTTACCTTAATCGTCTCAGAGTTGTAATTATCATCGTTTTTATCATTATGGCACTAGCCGTTGTTGCAGTCGTTGTTTTTGTTTGCATATCCATTGTGTTAAACGGGAAAGTATGAATCGATCGTAGTAAAATGACGTCTTTTAATATAATCTACATCAGTACACTATACAATTGTTATTTGCGAGTTGCTGATGCCTTCTGAGTCATGTAATATATGCAATATTACGTATGTATGTCCTATCCGAATATGGTACTAACTAGGTCTCCTTGTGGCAAAGGATGCGAAAAGTAAAGCGATTTTGTATAGTTTTTTATTGGTTCATTTGCTTTTTTTATTTTTGGAACTCATGTGCGTGTAGATATAGATTATGGGTGTATGTATTTATAGTGAATGAACTATATTTACATGAAGATTTTCACTTTTGTGATAAATTGGATATTTGTAGTGGTATTGAACTTGTGAACTAAATAATACTTCACTCTGTTCATACATTATCATTGACGCTTGGCTCAGCCACAAGGAAATGTTTGTGAAGAATAATAATGATAAATTTGGGGTCAACAATAAGTCAGTTTGATTTAATTGAAGCTAAACTACTACGCAAATAAAACTTTACTTGGCTGAATATTAAAAAAAGTGTGTTTATTATTTCATTGACGCCAGCGCCAGTTTTGATGAGTGCTGGATGGAAGTAAATATGATTGGAATCGTTCCAAATACATTATACTATATCTATCAGTAAATCGAGCTACTGATAAAAAGGGTTGGATTTCTTATCATCAAAATGACAATGGAAGCAGCTGTTGCATCATATCTTTTTAATACCACAACAATAATAACACTCCATCGGTCCATCGTCATCCTGTCTGGATTTCGAGGACGAGTAAGTCATTTCGCGTTTAGGCTAAGCACGATAAGAGTGTAGGAAATTAAGGGTAATACTCGTAATTTGTTCCATAAAAAATTATGACTAATTTTGTGGTTGAAAAATACTTCCGTCCGTTTGCCTCAGCCCAAAACCTGTCATTAGGGATTTAGGGATTACTTTATCGGGAGTTGACTCCAGTGAAAGGATTCAGTCAATTTACCGTGAATAACATTTGTACGTTACCAAAGACCTAACCGGAAATCTACACAAGGCCTTTAAATATCCTATCATTTTTTAAGTGTTACGAATTGCCGTAAGCTATATTGAAAAAAATAAATCAACACTGGTGGTTACGAAATAGCAAATAGCCATAATTTGAACTTCAGGGGTAAGCGTGGACTGGGTGACTGCTTTATGCATTCAAAATGCATACAGGTATGCATATTTATATATTGTATATATAATATGTATACACCTTGTATTGAGGTTCCTTCAAGAATTATTTAATGTGAACTATACAATACGTACTATTTTAATCCGTTTCTGCCGTTTCTGATTATAACAAATTAGTAGTAATTCCGAGGATTGATTTCTAGTTTAGAGAGATTGAATTGAATACGAATTTTGGCAATTGCAAAATTGCAATTATTCCATCCTATTTCCTATTGCTTCAGGCAGTTCAGGTGTTCAGACTGCAGGACATTCGGTTCGGGATAAACAACCTTCGATTGTGATTTTGTACAAATTTAATGGTCGGTAAGAAAATTCCTCGGGTTTTTGCATCGCTCACGGTAGCAATAGAAACGATTTACAAAAACTACGAAAAAATGGCTAATAAGAAACAACAAATAGTTCATAAGTAGTTTTTGGAAATGATCTTGGATTTGGAATAAGCGGTACATTTATATACATACAAAGGTTAATTGCAATTTCCCAGACTAAATAATAATACAGATGAGTGGGAACTGGGAAGTCTTTCTTCCTTCATAGGACGTCCCATGCTAGGCTACCAAACTTGCAATTCATTTTTTTTTTTGGAAACATCCAGTCCCAGTCAGAAGTATACTTATACATTTTCTCTATTTCATCTCAATTATTTCAAAGAAAGTAACCAATCCATCTGTGGGAAATCCCAGCGACGAAAGAATACAATCACATCAGGTAGAATTTCCCAGATAGAAAAACAATAAAGTTGCTACACTTTCACTGACAATCAAAAGCGCATTTAATTGGAAACTGTATTTATTACTAATTATACAGTTATTAGTTACATTTGCGAAGTCGCAGAGAAGCCATCGAAACCAAGACGAAGATTGATATTGTATGAAATATTCCATTTCACCCAATCATACCCTGTTCCGGTGGCCCTTTATTCCATTGGTATATGTACCTTAAACCTTAATATACATATATTTAGTTCATGTGGCATGTCAAGTATACTAAATGCATACAAAGCCTTGTTACATCCCCGGGATTTTACCTAACAAAGAATGAGCAAGAGAAAATTGTGCAAAAATAATTTATAACAAAATACAAAACTGCTCCGGTGAAGTGTCATGAATATTATTTAATTCACTAAATTAACTTCACTTTAATTTCAGTTATTCTGTTGGGCACCAAAGATTGACCCGTGATTCTGAAACCATACATTTCTACCCTGACACACAGCCCGGAAGGTAAAATTTCACTTTCCTTTCACCACACCTATGTATATCAAATGGGCTTTCACTTTCCAAAAACAATTACAATTGTTATTACAATCAATGTAATAACAAAATTACCTCCGTTCAAGGACAATTGGTCGATTACAAAACACGTTCGGATTCCCTTATCTTTCTTGCCTGCCTTTATTATTTAAACACCAAGTAAAAATATTTACTCTGTCAAAGGTTTTCTGTTTTCACTGGTGAAAGTAAAAATAACTTCTAGTGTATACGAAGTGCATACATGTTCCTATGCAAAAATAAATATAAATATTGATAAAAAAGAGAAGACACGTGCTTGAGCTTTTTCCGCCGGCGGAAAAAGCTACAGCTGTGAAAAAATTGGGATGTTGTGACGCGGGAGTTTGTGGTTGCTCCTACCGCCTCTTACAGCCCTTGCCACCACTCCTTATGTGTATATTTTGTGCATGGAGTGTGTATCTATATATAAATTAAATATATATGCACTCAAAACTACCCGTGAAAAAGGAGCATGGAGAAAGTTGATAAATCGGGAGAAAGCGGATATATACGAGAGTTTGTGTAGTAGAACATATTTTCTAAAAAAAAAAAAAAAACTATACTACTGCACTTGCCCCATACCGATTTTAGGGTATGGTCTATGGTCTATTTTCTCTCTCCGTGAACTTATTACCTGCTGCTCAGCAATTGCTCTTTTTCCATACAAAAGTGTTCAAGAGAGCAGGGGAAAGTAGTTGGGAAAAGTATGATAGTGAAATTACTACGACGTAATTAGTTCTTATTATTAGTTTTTGTGAAATGTGTGTGGGAAACATGTTTTAAGTATTTTTTTTTTAAGTTTTTAATCTCATTTAAAGATTTTAAAATTGCCTTAACTGATGCAATCTTCCGTTCAATGATCTGACACACATGATCAACTGATCATGTGGCATAATATAGTGTGGGATCCAATCCAGGAAAATGTATAGCTCTAGCGTTTGTAAAGTCATTGGAGTGGGAGGTTATGTAAGACGTCGCAAATGTTAATTTGCGTTACTTACTTGTAAAAAGTGCTTGGTGTCTTTTTAAGAATTTAAGATGGGATTGTGCTTGAGAAGTTGAAGGAGTTGTGAGGGGGGAAATCCGCAAAATCATGGCCAGTATCGCACTCCAGGAAGCGGATGACATTCCTGGCTCAGCAAGATCTGCTAGTCGACCGGAGGTAAAGGCTCGAGTGATTAAAATTAATCAAACTCAACAGGATGAGAAATTCGCGGGAAATCGCATTTCCACGGCAAAGTATTCATTTTGGTCTTTCGTCCCGTCCTTCCTCTTTGAACAGTTTCGACGATATTCCAATATTTTCTTCCTCCTCATTGCACTTCTTCAGGTAAATTGCTCTTTATTGGAGGTTTAATCTCTTTTCTGTTCAACTGACTTGTTTCCTATAGTATTTTATTTCCTATTTTATCCATTTGTTTTGATTCGTAGCAAATTCCGGATGTGTCACCTACTGGTAGATACACGACGTTGGTTCCACTGATTTTCATCCTGGCAGTTTCAGCTCTGAAGGAAATTATAGAGGATGTCGTAAGTTTTGTGTTATATACATATAATGTGCCATTGTGTTTGAATTGATCCATGAAATTGGTCTAGATTCTGATTGACGTTATTACTGGGTGTTTATGTATCACAGAAAAGGCATAATGCAGACCTGGAAATCAACAATCGCGAGGTAGAAATCTTCAAAGACGGATACTGGCAGTGGGTGAAATGGAAGTCAATTTGTGTAGGTGACTTCGCCAAAGTCCGAAATGATACCTTCTTTCCGGCTGATCTCATACTGTTTTCGTCAAGGTTATTGGCAACTTGTTTGTTTATGTTGCTTTGTACTTGATGTTCATTACTTTCGGAGATTTTGGAATAGGCTTGAGTTTGACGGATGTTTGCTCAAGAAGTTAATACCGTAATATTTGCAATTGATAGTGAGCCCCAAGGACTTTGTTACATTGAGACGTCAAACTTGGACGGGGAAACGAACTTAAAGATTCGTCAAGGTCTACCAGAAACAGCCACTTTTCTGGAAACAAAAGACTTGACAAATTTGCGGGGTTACATGGAATGTGAGCCACCAAATCGTCTTTTGTATGAATTCGCTGGCAGATTACGGCTGGGGTCGAGAGAGTAAGTCAAAAATTTATAAAGTTATTCATTCCATTGTTATTTATAGCATTAAAAGGGAGGACATTATAGCAAAAGTCACGCAAAGTGACTGGGCCAGGAGAAGTACATGTATATGCTAGTACAGTGTAGACAAAAATGTTTCGTATGTGTTGCAGGGATTTAGCCATAGGTCCTGATCAATTGCTACTCCGTGGAGCTAAATTGCAAAACACTACATGGATATTTGGAATGGTTGTTTACACTGGTCATGAAACCAAACTCATGAAGAATTCCACAGCAGCACCTCTTAAAAGATCTACAGTGGACAAATTAACAAACAATCAAATTTTGCTACTGTTTGTTCTTCTCCTGGTTGTCTCTTTTATATCAGCTATATTCTCACATTTCTGGAGTAATACAGAAGGTTACAAAGCTTGGTACATTGGATTGCCAAGTGAGTGATCTACATAATTCTTTCATGCGAATCCCATTGTGTGTGAAACTATCACACCAGTACTCTCATTTACGAATGCTCTTTGTTTTATTGCAGGAATGAGTGGAACGGAATTCGCGTTTAATATGCTCACATTTGTCATTCTGTACAATAATCTTATTCCGATATCTTTAACAGTCACATTGGAAGTCGTGCGCTTCATTCAGGTAGGCAGATATTATGGTAATAATAAGAATAATTAATACTCCACAGGACTAGTCAAATGCTGCTTTACATTTTATCCAAAACTTTGGGTAAGCGGAAAATAATTTACTGATACTTTGTTGATCATTTTTCAGGCGATGTTCATTAACCGGGATCTTGATATGTATCACGAGGAGTCAAATACCCCTGCTACTGCCAGAACGTCAAATCTCAACGAAGAACTTGGGCAAGTAAGTGAATTGAGAGTGGTTTGATTTTGTGCGGCGTATAAATGTATGTGTGTTTGCAACTAAAACATGTGTATGTTTTTCAGGTACGATACATTTTCTCAGATAAAACTGGAACTCTAACGCGAAATGTCATGGAATTCAAAGGATGCAGTGTAAGTGGCATCATGTACGGCCCAGAACAATTATTTGGCGAGACTAACATGTTGTTAGAAAACATGCAAGCTCAACATGGAAATCCTTCAGATGTTCAAGAATTCTTAACCCTGCTGGCTGTTTGCCATACTGTAATTCCGGAAAACGAAAGTGGTCAACTGATATATCATGCTGCTTCTCCTGATGAACGTGCTCTAGCCTACGGTGCTAGTAAATTAGGCTACGTTTTCGAAACTCGAACGCCAAATCATGTTGTCATAAAAGCATTTGGCGTGGAAGAAACATACGAGATTTTAAATTTACTTGAATTTACATCCACAAGGAAAAGAATGTCTGTGATTGTCAGATCACCGGATGGCAAAATTCGTCTGTATTGCAAGGCAAGTACAATAATTTACGAAAGCCGAATTATGCATGAGTTAAACTTAACGCAAAGTGTTCTAAACAGGGAGCCGACTCTGTCATTTACGAACGACTAGCTGAGAGATCGAATTTAGATGCTGTAAAATTAGCAACACAGACTCATTTGGAGCAGTTTGCAACTCAAGGCTTGAGAACCCTATGCTGTGCCGTATCAGAAATCTCATCTCATGCGTACGAGGTAGGTTTTGCGAACTGTCGTAAACATTTTATAATATAATGTATATAGTTATAATATCTCCGTATTTTTTTCCAACACTCGTAAAATGCCTACTACTACTAATGTTTTACGTCCACAAAAACTGTAAAAAGGAAGCAGACTGCGGCCCTTGATATCACTGTCTTGTATTGTTTCCCTCATGTTGTTTATTTGTATTACTTGGTTTACGTAATGTTATAATTCAAAGATTGCGTACATAATATTTTATGGTGTGGTTAGGAATGGAAGCGCGTGTTTCACAAGGCGTCAACTTCGATTCAGAATAGGGAAGTTAAATTAGAAGAAGCTGCGAATATGATCGAGACCAATTTGAGACTGGTGGGTGCAACCGCTATAGAAGATAAATTGCAAGATATGGTATGCGGTGTTAAAGTTATGTATAATTGTAGGAAAACTCTACTTTGATGCCTACAGATCTGTTTTTACTACATCACAGGTTCCGGAAACTATCGCTGGCTTGTTGAAGGCAGGAATAAGAGTATGGGTTTTGACTGGTGACAAGCAAGAAACGGCAATTAATATAGGCTATTCTTGTCGTCTTTTGAAGCAATCCATGGAGTTGCTAATTATTAACCAGGACAGCTTAGATGTAAGTTGTTTCATCACATCATACACATACCTTTTTAACTGCTCTTGTTGAAATATTTGTGTTATCTCATTGAATGTTCCCTTTTTGAAAGACTTTTTTTAAATGCATGTAGGCGACCCGGGAGTGTATTTCTGGTTTTGTAAATGATTTGGGAAGAGGCGATAATTGTCAAGTTCTTTCCAAGGAAAACGATGCGGCGGTTATAATTGACGGGAAAACTTTAAAATACGCTCTCAGTTGTAATTTGCGGGCTGATTTTCTTGATTTATGTACAAGTTGTCGTGCAGTAATTTGTTGCCGTGCTTCCCCGATTCAGAAGGCAGAGGTAAGTTTGGATATAAAGTTATTTTTCTGATAATTTTGTATGGTAGAAATTCCTAGTTTTATGTGCAGGAATGACGTCAATAACTTTATTATTCTATATTAGATTGTGGAGTATGTTACGCAGCACACAGGTGCTGTGACTTTAGCCATAGGCGATGGTGCTAACGATGTGGCCATGATTCAAAAGGCACATGTAGGTGTCGGTATTTCGGGTGTGGAAGGGCTGCAGGCAGCATGTGCTTCTGACTATGCCATAGCTCAGGTAAGTGAACCACAATGGCCTTGTTGATGGCCTTTTAGTTTCATTTGTAGATTGTAAAACTGAAAAAAGATTTATTTATGTGTGTGATGTTGCAGTTCTCCTACTTGTCAAAGCTACTGTTTGTCCATGGAGCCTGGAATTACGATCGCATGTGCAAACTTATTTTTTATAGTTTTTACAAAAACATTTGTTTATACATAATCGAGCTCTGGTTTGCTATATATTCTGGATGGTCGGGTCAAATTATTTTCGAGCGATGGACTATCGGCTTTTACAATATGGTACATTTAATGCTTTCAAATTTTCAAGTATCTGCGAGATGCTGAGATGTTCTGAATAACGTATTTATAATTCACATTATACCATGATGTAAATTGCAGTTCTTTACCTCCGCGCAACCAATCGCCATGGGTATTTTTGAACGTAAATGCAGCCAGGAAATACGCTTAAGGTTTCCCGTGCTGTACAAGCCAGCCGAAGACTCCTTTGGTTTGAAAACATTTTTCATCTGGATTGGAAATTCCATTTTACATTCCATTATGCTGTTCTGGCTCAGTAACCATCTTGTTGGTGACGGTATTGTTTGGAAGTCTGGACGTGAAGGTGGATATCTGGTTTTGGGGAATTTCGTCTACACGGTACAAAAAACTTGAATGGTACCTAGATCGATGAATAGTAATTAATTTTTTACAGCAATAATTTTTATCTAATACTAGTACGTCGTGGTCGTTGTGAGTTTGAAGGCCGGATTAGAAACCAAGTCTTGGACTGCCTTTACACATTTGGCAATCTGGGGATCGGTCTTCTTATGGGTAGCGTTTCTTTTGGCTTACAGGTTAGATTCTCCATAAAAATGCGTAGCAGTTACTCGTGTCGATATTATACGACGTTCTTTGTTTACTAGTAGCGAAAATTAAATTTTATGCAGTCAAATCTACAAGTTGGGGCTACCGTTGGGTGCAGAGATATTTGGAATCGGTAATATGCTAATGGCATCTCCCCTGTTCTGGATAGGACTTTTTTTCGTTCCAGTGGTAACATTATTGCCTGACATCGTTGTTAAGGCGTAAGTTCTACTTTAATACATATGTATGTATCTATGTATGTATATATCTTTTCACAAATGCCTCAAGTTCGCACGAATAGCCGGGTGCGGAGTTTAATGGCGGTTTATACACGTACATCTGTGAATCTCCATTGTGCCCATAAAAGCAAAAAATATTAAAGATTTTCCACGTACTTCAACCGTATACTTTGTTGGATGTATATTTGCAGAATTCATGGAACACTCTTCCAATCTCTAGATGACCAATTTCGTGAAAGTGAAGTTAACAATGTGGATCCAGCTGAAATTCTGAACCAGAAGAAAAGCAGGTATTCCTGCCTTTCGATACAGCTCTTTGCTTGAAAAATACTTAAAGCATATTTTTTCTGCACCACATCAACCCTTTTTTTAATTAGTGAATTTGAACTGCTGAGTTGCATTGCTACTAGGTTTAATTTTTGCTTCTAGGATAATAACATTAATACATAATGATAATATCTATTGTTTCTCCGATTTTTTTTACCATAAATTGAGGTTGAGTAAACTGTGTACATTAAATGTTTTCCAAACCTCCACAGGTTAACACTTTCTTGGCCCAGTAGATCTTGCACTGTTTGAACATGAATTTGTCGTTTTTACGGTTTTGTTGGAAGTTGTTTTACCTTGAAGACCTGGATTGCGGAACTTCGATAACATTTTTTGGATTTTAGTGCTTGTTGAATCATTTTCGTCGCTTCTTTGCTTTAGTTTACTTCCCTTTCACTTTTATCTTCGGCAACAACAACAGAGACGAGTAATTATTTTCAGATTGCTGATATCATTATTGTTCACGATCGAATAAACAATAAAACGTAACACCGCACCTTCAGCATGCAGCGTAATTGGTTACATTATATCTCACGCTATTTTTGTAAATTTGTGTTGCCTTAATCGCTAAGAAGATGGCCTGTATTTAAATTGATTTTATGAATGAATGTTATTTTAAATGATTTTGTTTTTTACTGCATTTTTTTCATTGTGCTGTAGGGCTACAAGCTACAAGTAAAGCGAATAATAAAATGCTTATGTTGTCACATGAAAGACAGAGAACCTGAATAAACAACCCAACTGATAACTAAACTTATTATGGTATTAATGATAATCCGAATTTTTGGTGTGGTGTTTACTTGCTCTTGCAGGCTAAATGAAACGGCCAGATTATTGAGAAATGTAAGAAACGTTTTCAGACGCACTCCTTCGGACCAAGTACTTGATCTAGAACTTTCCCGTAAGTTTCATATGCAAAACCTAATGTGTGTAGTATATATGTATGTATGTGTAGTTACAAAATAATATTTATTTATTTAAAAAATGTCTTTGTTTTCTTCGCTTTTTAATTTCTGCGTTTTTAGACGGGTACGCATTTTCTCAGGAAGAACACGGCATTGTTACTCAATCCCAATTGATTCGCTCTTACGACACCACGGTTGAGAAACCGAAAGGGATGTAAAATGAGACGACCGGCAAGACAGAATCAGCCTATATTTAGGTATGCGTGGAAGTTAGGAAAAGCGTTTTTCCATTAAACGCTTGCAATTGCTGTCTGCCACAGATTAGCAGAATATTCTGTACTATATACATATAATATATATAGACTATACTACCGGAGGTCTTCCATTCAAATCTCCGAGAAGAAAGGGGTTTATCTCTAACCAGTCTTCATAACCATTTTATCCCTAAATTTTAATGTAGGTTAAGTACAGACAAACTTTGCATAATTGTGTCAATTATGTGTAAACAAATCTAGTTCAAAGGGGTCGTCCTAGTTGCACGGTACAGCCCTTTATCTTTTATGATCTTCACCATGTGTACAACTAGTCTACAACTTCCTCCCAGTGTACTCAAACCTCAATCACATAATAATGAGTTAATACATGCTACAAGAGAGCATATAACTTTTGCGCACAACCTGCGTAGTAATTGGTGTACATACATACAATATACATATTATGTATGTATGTTTCATGTTAATACAAGGCAATTACATGACTGCTTTAATACTGTATGCTGAGGTGTTCTATTGTTTACAAGCAAAGGACAATTCAATAATTTTTACCCCGTCGTGTAACTTGTAGTTAAACTATTTTACTCATATATAATTATTTAAAATGCATGTGCCATTTACCTTGCGTCCCAAGACCAAACCTAGTAGTAGCTCACTAAATGTGTGGAATATTTCCTCATTGCGTGAGTTTTTTTCAGAGATTTTAGATTCTAAATTGTAACGTAATTTCCTTTCGTTTGTCACGTGTGAGTTGACTACACTGCATTGAAAATATATATACTTTTCGTTTTACTTACGCTTTACGCAGGAGTAAATGCAAACGTATTGTACTTATACACCCCTTGAGATTTCATTGTAAGGTACTTTTCCAAATGCTATTGAAGCATTTATCTAGTTTTTGTTGGTCCACAATGCAACGAAGAGTATTATATTGGTGCGAAATTGCGAAACTGTACTTAAAGCATAGAAGCTATGTCGGAAACAAACTTCAGGATGCTGGAACAACAGTGAAACAAAAGTGAAAATGACAGACGAGCAGTTATTCATCTTCTTCTAATGGCTTTGATGTTACTAGAACCCTGATGATTTTGAATGATTAGATAGATATAGTTCGTAGCAGAATATTTTAGTTTTCAAATAAAAACCTCTTGAACTCGTTAAACTGTCTTTGAGTCTTAAATGGTTGTCAAATGTGATTTGGATATGTACAACCTTGCTACCTTCTTTCAAAGTCTGTCTTAATCATATCGTATGTAGATGTGTATTAAATCCAATCAGCAACAGCTTGATGACATATTTTTCCGACTTAAAAAAGAATAAATAAAATGTATAAGCTTATATGTATGTCTTCATGTTCACTGTCATTCTCATTTAAATGACACGCAGGTGTAACCTGTGTTTGCTTGGATCTGTAATTAAATGTACGGATGTGTAATACAAGGGAACACGGAAGGTAAACAGATCATCGCGTATGAGAAAACTACTAATTCATGTTCAACAAAAAAATACATGTTTTCGGTTTAACGCCTTGCGCAGGGACAGAAAAATTTTGTTGAAAAAATATGTGAGAGAAAAGATTTGTTCAAAATTTGAAACAAATGTATTTTTGCGTTTATTTGCACAATGTCGTTTGAAAATACTTCAAATTACTGCAGTAAGAGTAAGAGAAATCCATTATTAGATTATTTATCAATAAAAAAAGTCAAAAGCAAAGATTTATCCATTGTGGCTTCTCCCTTAAAAGGTCTAAGATTTATTACATGGACATAGCATGTATATATAATATGTATACATATGGGTCAATACACACGGGAAAAAGTATTATTGAATGTTAATATTGTTTGGCATTATTTTAATATTTTCTTTTTTGAAGTTCAAAAATCAAACAATGGCTATGATTCGTTTAACTCATTTTTGATGTCATATAAATATAAAATATGCATGAACGTTTTTGGAAGATTCAAATCATGACAGAGTTTTTAGTGGCTTAATTAAAATGGATTTTAGTTCAGGTAGAATTTTTATGAGGTGATTATACAAATTGTATGTATATCGAGTCGAGAGTGACGTGCAAAGTTTTTATCATCTCCGTGCTACGGTAATGCATAAAATGATCAAATCCACAATGCAACAATAATGTCGGTCTAATGCTTTATGCAAGCACATAGGTATGTATTTGGTTTGGTAATACACAAGAGAATTCGTTCAAAATTCGAAAAAACAATGATTTGGTTGTTTATTTTTGTGTTAAATAAAAATTGTTCGAAACTTTTTGAATCAGCCATTCGTGGAAGCCACCGGCTACTGGAGGTTTCAAACAAATTTAAATTTAGCATAAAAATTAGCCAATTTTTTGTTTAAAATGCTGAATAAATTTCCCTTCCATTAAAATGATGCGTATTAAACAAAGTTCAATGCCCAAATACAGCGTCAAACAAAACATATACTAATTGTTGGATTTGTCGAGATAATCACTTTAGATTACAAGGCCAATGTGTAATTAATTATTATATGTACATATACACACAGTGTTTTATGCACTTTGCAAATATGCAAACAATAACAGCGAATATAATTGTTTTGCTTAATTCACATTTGATCTTTTACTTCAGAGTTCAGATCATCTGTACGGTCAGATGTTGCATACACTTTACCTTCTAAAAACCGATAAATAGAGATAATTCACAAACAATCACAAGTAGACGCATCACACAAACATAAAATTTGGGGAAATTCAACAAAAAAGAATATCGAAACAAAATAAGTTATAGTTTATACTTTATACATACAATACAAGGCTACTATTAGAAGCATTACTATCCACAAACGAGACATTACAGTTAGGAGTTACACCAGGAGAAAATAAGAATGATTATTTCGTTTCCGGGATACAATCCCCCACTTTACGAAACAATTTGGATAGAAAAAATTAAACATGTGTCTAAAGCAAATGATACTAATACTAAGTATCAGTAGTAGTAATTACAAATGATTAATCATTGTAATTACAAATTACAATAACATAAACGCACGGGCAGAGGTACTTTAGCAATCATTACAAATTACAATTAATACAAATAAAATGCGCATAATACTCATGAATTATTTAAACAATTATTTGTGTTTTAAAATGCAACCATTCCAGAGCAATTGCATCAAACTCTTTGGAACTTTTGGAAGTTTAACAGCATACGAAATTATTACGTTTCATTACTGATCATTGACATCTTCGAAATGTTTCCTTCATAAAATCTGCTTATCCTTTATTAAAAAAGCGGAGATGAAACATTAGTAACGAAGTCAGATAATGCTTATTGGTTTTGAGAGAAGGCACGAGATATTTCAATTTGTAATAAGTTTAACTATACTATTAGTCGATATCAATATACTTTTTATGAATACAATAATGTATGTATATGTTTAATTTTTTTGTTTTGGCGTATCAGTTCATTTAGGTTCGTATTTGGTAGAGCAAGTCTCAGTAAATTCAGACAAAAGTATTGCTCTATTATCTTACAAAAGATCTTTAAAGTCTAAATAAATAATTTGGTTAATTTAATTGGCTTACGTCTGAACGAGGGGCATTTATTTATAAATTTATGCATTTTGGTTGTTTGTATTTTAATAATAATGTTTTACACATATAGTGTAGTTTATAATTTAGGAATCAAAATAACCGGTATATATGGGTGGAAGTCATAATTACCACGTTGTCGAAAACAACGTACGGCGGAAGTTCTTTGCATTTACAAGATTACAGCAGTGGCAAAGAAAAACCCACAACTGTGGCAATACACCTATTCACTGCGGAAAACCTGCCACGTTCCAAATTTTTGTGTTGGCGTCTTGGCCTGTTGATACAATTGTCCCGTCATCTAGCCATGTCACCCTCGTGATTTGACTTTGTGGGTGAGCATCTAAAAGCATTATTTAAAAGTTTTTATTCCAACGTTTCAAGTCACATTGAAATGCAAAGTAGTACGAGTATTTTAAAATAAATAACAGTATAAATAGTTAAATGTACTTTTTATGGTGAGGTGCTTGGCAGGCTGATCGACGCTCCATACAATAATAGTTGTATCTAAACTCCCGGATGCAACTAACTTCGAATTGGGTGACCAAGCAACACAGTTGACGCGAGCATTGTGGAAGCCCCATTCTTTGTTGTGAGCCAACTGCACAAATCACAAGCAACAAAGATAGAGATAGTTAAAGAGTTGATTCAAAGTCACTTGTGTACATATATGCATGCGAAACTGAGCCAATTGGAAACTCGTAGAAAAATTACCTCATAATTGGGTAGAGAGTAAAGTACAACTTTGCGATGACCATCAGAGGCTGCAAGATATTTACCATCCGGGGAATATGCTACATCCGTAACGGCACCTAAATGATCTAAAGTAGCTTTTGGAGAAAATGATGACCCCGCTATCACGTACACATGCACCTAGTAAATAATAATACAATCCTAGTAAAGTCAAACATGCTCATAATCTCATTTTTTCCAAATTTGTTGTATTTTTGATTAGAGAATACAAAAAATGTGCTGTCAATTAACACTGATATTGACCAACGCACCTTACTGTCCATTGAGCCCCCAACGGCTACATCTCCGTTGTCAGGATTGATGGCTAAGCTTGAAGGTTCGAAATCTACTTTCAATGTTGCTACCTTTCTCCCACTTTCTAGCAGTTGCAACTGCAAAGGATATTGATAACTTATTGTAAATCTCAACATCGCATAGTTTATATATAATAAATACGAAGATATTATGCATGCATACAATTTCACCGCAAACTCAAGCAAGGTTATTCATACCTCTTTGACGGTGGCAATAATAATTTGATTATCTTTGGTGTCCATTCCTCGAGGCTGCGACCCCAGTTTGAGGTCGTTGACATTAGTATAGGAGTAAGTCGTGAGGTCAACTTGACGAAGGTTATCATCAATGCCACAGGTATAAAGTGTATCACCCACAACTTTCATGCCGTTAATCTGGTTTCCGTGGCCCACGCCGCTGATTCTATCATTCACGCCTGTTTGTGAATCCCAGTGAGTAACCCAGCCGTCGTGGGACCCAGTGAAAATTCTACTCCTGTCTGCATTTGTTGTCAACACTGTGATAGGCTTGTTGTGACCCTATGATATATTGTTTGATTAAGAATAATTTCTTTTCGTCCAATTAGAGGTAAAGATCCAAAATTACCACATTACCTTTACAATTCGGAGAGGTTTTGAGGGATTGTTCACGTCGAGATAACTGATAAATCCGCTGAGTGAAACGGTTAATAAGTGAGGACCTTGCCAAAGGCATGATACCTGACCATGTACATTTTAAATTTCGCATTTCAAATACATATATCACTCCATAAACATTAAGCACAAAAACAAGATGTCCTATTACCTGTTGATCCTCAACTTG
Source organism: Disparrhopalites patrizii (assembly GCA_034698585.1). NCBI lineage: Eukaryota > Metazoa > Arthropoda > Collembola > Symphypleona > Sminthuridae > Disparrhopalites > Disparrhopalites patrizii. Next base: position 49,742 of record JAQGBT010000308.1, read on the forward strand.
ATTCCCCATTGGGAATTCAGAGATTAATTGCTTTGTCTCGACATCCCACAAGCGGCAAGTTTTGTCTCCAGAAGCTGTTAACAGTTGTTTGCTATCTGGACTCCAGGCAACCTGCACGAAAATGTTAGTTTTAATAATACATACATCTTAGCCACTTACAACTCGTAATAATTTTTCAGCTACTCAGCATAAATAGTAATATTGTTACGAACCCCATACACTCCTCCATTGTGAGCTGGAGATCCTATTTCCCCGATCAGGTCAGAATCTTTGCCACCATATAGGAAGACTTTACCATCAAATCCACCAGAGGCGAACTTCTCACCATCTGGAGAGTATCTCACAGCTTGAACAAATCTACCATGTTCCTACAAAAAAAGAAATTAACGAAATCACTTTTGAGAGAATAGTACAAACGAAGTCCTTTGATGATTGTTGTTTTATATGTCAAATCCATCTATAAATTCTACCAAGTGAAACGCGTGCATTTTTTTTCACAACAATGGTAATACATAAAGCATACTGCTTCTTACCTTTTTGGTCATTTTGAACTTGAATGGTGGCCCCTCGAATATGCCAATAGTGTTGTCTTCACTACCAGTGATTATACGGAAAGGGCGGGTTGGACGGAAATCGCATGAATTGATTGGCTTCGACTGACCCGAAATTTCTCCAACGGAAGTTCCAGTGTCAGCCATAAAAACGTGACCAAATCTAGAGTGTGTGTAAGATAAATTAACAAAGGAACAAATTGCATGCTGAGTGACATTTGATTTTTCTTTCATACCTCTCTCGGCCTTCGCCGACGACAACCATCCTCTGACTATCAGGAGACCAGGAAATATCTTTGATTGGTCCTCCAAAAGGTTGAAATTCATTTTTTAAAATGTGCTCTTTGTTTACGGTGTCCCAAATCCTGACCTTCCCGGTTTGATCTATACAAAACATTTGCAAAAGTACGTGTAAGTGTATATAATATAAAATAGCATATTACAAACATCAACAATATAATTGACGTGTCACATATAACAATGTGAACATTTTTAAATCCAACCTGCAGAGGCGATGTAAAATCCACTCGGAGAATACTTGGCCACAATTACACTTGATGAATGCTCCGTGTAAACATCTGAAATAGCAGGATCCTGGAAACACAATTTCACAATGATTAGTACACGTAACCTTGCAAATGGATCCTAATTTGAAATTGCCAGTTCTAAAGTCACAATCGTCGTCTTCATTTAGTGAGTCTACGGACAAACCTCAATATTTCTGATGATGACACTGTTACCATTGGCATACAAAAAATTCTTCCCCTTCGGGTCGCCGCCTAACACGATGGGATTACCTCGTTGAGTACGGGGTAGCGTTGCAAAAATATTTCCTTAAAACAAACAAAAAGTAACATTTTTCAGTCACGTACAGCAAATTTACACTCTCTTATTTATACGTGCAAGTTATGAGTTACGGGCTGAATTTCGATTATTACCGATCGAAATGACCAATACTCATCCAAGGTGTCCAAAGGTACATGATTTATCGAAATGTCATCACCTAATAACCTCATCACATCTTACAAATTACTTTCACTCATCCTGAAATACCTACCAAAATGCGTTTCTCCAGTAGCGAAACCGCACCGGATTAATTTTTAGTAAAAAAAAACTAAAAAATTAAACCAACTTAATTTAAGTCTCGCGTTTCTTATATTTACCTACATCTGGAAACACAGGAAGCAAAGAATTCTTAAACTCATGATCCATCAATTACTAAAAATAACATACCATCAATCCCCCCATACAACCTGTCAATGTCACAAGTCTCATAAAGATCATCCCAGTGTAATGACCTTTTCCTATATACATATACACAAACCCATAAAATCCATTTCCTCCCAGCTGATACACTCTTCTTTCTCCATAACAATCATTTCATCTCATATAACACGAAACATCCACCTTGTCAACCTCTTACTTTCTAACTCTTGTAATAGTAATACCGGCATTCTCAACACGAGCAACAATCATCCTCCCCCTTTAATTAGTATCCAAAATAAGTCCCGGCAAAAAAAACAAAAAACAATCCAAAGACAATTTCACGAGTTTGACTTCCTAAAAAAAAAGTTTCCGGAAACCATCGAAAAATAGCACACAAGTACATCCTATCCCGTATAAATCTCTTCTCGGTCAAACTATATTTAGAATCTCAACCCCCCATAAAAAACAAACTCTCACATACAGAGGAAAACAACCAAAGGAATTTACTACTGAAAGTATACTGAAGAAGAAAAAAGAAAACATTTTAACACCAAAAAAAAAAAATCTATGACAAAAGATGAAACAAAACTTACGGTTTGAATACGACATAATGATGATCTCTCCTGGGTCAGCCTCAATGTCCTTTTGATGATGACCGGTCGTTAAAAAAAAAGGATTGAAGCACTAAAATAAGAATCCTACAATGTTATACTAATACACAAAAGAAAAAAGAAGGAAAAAAAGGAAAAACCAAAGAGTTTCCGGTGATTGCACACACTGTAAGAGGAGTGGCTCCTTTTTTAAACCTTTACAACAACATTTATATTTTTTCTCCTTTACTTTTTTTTTTTTTTGCTTTTTTGGCTTCACACCATACAATTCACTGACTTACAACAAGCACAGTATTTTCTATATTATCTGCTGTGCTACAAGGAAGAACCGAGACTGGGAGTAGAGCATTGGGCGTAAAGCAGAGGAAAAGGAGAAAAAAGGGAGAGAGAGAGAGAATCGAGGGGAAAATACTCTTGTTCAACATTTATCTCTCCGTCTCTCTCTTCTCCCTCTGCTGCTCTTCGCCAAAAAATTTTTTCCACTGGCTCTAAACCCTTTTTCTACATGGGAATACATACGATAAAGGCCGGCTTTTTTTTTTTTTTTGTTGGGACTCTTTTCTCCCTCCGTCTGAGTCACTTGGAAATCAGTGACTCACCCAAAATGCAAACACAGAAAAACATCTTTCTCCCCATGTATTTATCCCATGTATTATCCCATGGAGTATTTTTTTTTTAACCCGTGGGAAAAATCAGCCCATCAACCCCATCTTTAATTATAAAAATTTTCTCCATTTAATCGCGAATTTATTGTCACTTATAGTTTTCCCCTCTGGCCACAATCCGCCGCTTGAGTGCGGGGAGCATCCACATAGTGATAGTAAGTACATGTCTGCACCTAGATGGGACCGTCTCTTTTGCCCTTTAATGGCCATTTCACCAACTTTTTTTTTTTTATGGGACTAGCTATTTTATTTCTCCCTCTTGTTTTGCCCATATTTGGACAATGTGCATATACACAACTGGCTCAACTCACAGGTGGTTGGCTCTTTTTTAGGAGAGTGAAGGATTTCACTGGATAAATGTATGGAGCGATAAGGAGGTGCATGCATTTTTTTATATGTATTTTGGAATACAGGTGTGTGTATGTAAATAGACTTTCCCCTCCTTTCATCTTCCCTCTAAATGGTCCACTCATTCATTGTTCTTTGTTTGGGCTCACATTACTCTGTGGGATTTAAATTTATTAACTTAGTTTTTTTTTAAGAGAGAGATCGAGAGAAAGAGAGACCGCTAAGAGAGAAAGGAAGAGAGAGAAAGATAAAGAGACAGCGATCAAGAGGGAAAGAGAGCTGAGAAAAATGAGAGAAAGAAAGAGAGTTGAAAAAAACAGAGATAGACAAAGCGAGAAAGAGTGAGAAGTATAGAATGAGCGAGAAAGAGTGAGAAATATAGAATGAACGAGAAAGAGAAAAAGAGCGAGAGGGAGAAAGAGCGAGAGCGAGACAGAGAAAATGAACGAGCGAGAGAGAGAGAGAGAGAGAGAGAGCGAAACAGAAATACAGAGAGAAAGAGCGCGAGAGGGCGAAAGAGAGAAACAGCGTGATAGGGACAAAGAGAGCAGCAGCGAGAGGGAGAAAGAGAGAAACAGCGAGAAAGGAAGAAAGGGAGAAACCGCGAGAAAGGGAGAAAGAGCGAGGGAGAGAAAGAGCGAGAGAGAAAGACAAAGAGAGAGGGAGAGAAAGAGCGAGAGAGAAAGACAAAGAGAGAGGGAGAGAAAGAGCGAAAGAGAAAGACAAAGAGAGAGGCAGAGACAAAGCGAGAGAGAGATATAGAAAGAGAGAAAGAGCGAGAGAGAGAAAAGAAGGGAGATTGAGCGAAAGAAAAAAATTGAGGAAGCGTGAAGATAGGAGAGAGAGTGATAAAAGGATAAGGAGCGAGAGAGAAAGAAAGTGTTAAAAAGATACAGAGAAAGCGAGAGAGAATTCATGGTTTTCGGAAGGCAGTATAGTATACACACATATACATAATATGGGTGCTAGGCGCCAATAGTGCGGAGACAGCTTATTCGGAATGTGAGCCAGCTGGTGAATAATAAAATAATAATAATTATTATTATTAGGTGCATACATATATGTATGTTTATCAGTTTTTAAATTTGCTGAAATGACTGCACAAGCGCTAGCTTTGAACTGTAGATAAAATCCTCTTTTCTATATTTATACGCCATACGGTAGGAAAAACTACCCCAAATTTGGAATTGAGAACGGCTTGAAAATGATAATGCTTCATTGTGCATAAAGCTAGTTAATTTTATTGTAAACTATGTATTTGCAATGTCGATTGGAATTGTAGCTTCCAGGGTCAATCTGCTATCATGTATTGTCTCTGGGAGATCATGGAGAGAAAGTCAAGTATTAGTATTGTGCAATCTGAATATCTCCGGCGGTGTTTATTTCATGCAACAATAGCTATTTTTTAAGGCAGTTACAAAGTTTCCATTGTTAGATGACATTGTTGGATGACGTTTTTGGATAGAGCTTATGAATACATAGTGATTGCAAAGACTTAAATGGGTATGCCAAATGTCAACATCAGGCGGAGGGATTGCTTTGTTGTGCCCATTTTTATTGTAATTGATTTGACTTCCCCGGTTTTTGAACAAATGCCAGGAATCAGTTACACGGCCTGGTGCGCCCGCTACACGGACTTGAAATGGTTGTAATTTTTGAATGTTTTTTGTACTCTTGATGTAAATCCCATGATTATATACTGCTCACCAATTTTAGTCGGTTACTTTTAGGTTTTAAAATTAATTCCTTTTATGTACACGCTGGTTCACGGTGAGTAGGAGCGATGAGTATTGACGACGATAATAATAATATTTAGTACAGGTTGTAAATACAGGTGTATCTCCGTCCATGAGGAAACTCACAGCATTTCTAATAGATTAATTTAATGCTCTCCCTGTTTCGTAATTACATAATTGGTTTGACAATATTTAAGCTTTTTCATTGCTGAATAATAAATGTATTGGCGCATGACAGGAGCAGTATTTTAGGCTGGGGAAATTTTGGAGTGAGTTGTCACGAAATGAATTTATTGCGTATTTTACAGGTTGCGGGTGGAAAGAGTTAGTCCATGACTGTTTATGTCAGGAACTGAAAGGAAGCTTTACGGTAGGCTAACCTTTACACACACTCACTGAACAATTAAGAATAGAAAGAAGTTTAGAGTGGAACAAATGTAAAATTTATATGTGGCTAATTGGCAAGTGCACGAAAAGGAAATTTATTGTGTTTCAACGGCACATTTCCAATTTCACCCTTGTAATAGATATGTACATACATCCATATCTGTAACGTGTGTGTACAATTCGGTCCTCTACTTTTGTACTTTGGTTCTGGTTCGGTAATTGAAGATATCTATGTGCAAAATACTGTGATGAGAAAATAGGAGTAAAAAAAAGTAGGGTTCTCTACACTGATTTTGTACTCATAGGTTTAAGTAAAAGTAGAAGGAGCAATAAACGTGGCGGAGGGATTTTGAGAGTGTGCAAATGTTTCTAGAAGCAATAACCATTTTCAACGGGAAGAACCGCACACTCCAAGCCATTTGTTTAATGTGTACCCGGCAATCCCTTATAATCATGATGTAGGGAGTACTTGCATACATTTTATTCCCATTTCAGCTACATAAAGTACTTAAACACTCGTTTGTATAGTAATTGATTTTTCTGGAAATGTCAGGACGAACACAAGTTTATTTTTGTCGCCTATTCAATGTTTTACACCGGCTGTATTTTGTCGTCAAAGGTGTATTTATCACACCAACCATGTATTGCTTTGTTAACTATAACTGTCTAGCATTAAAGTTTTACACAAAGGAGTTGATGGCGTTTGTATCGAAAGGAATTTGTGGAGGAATCACTCCTACTACTACAAAACATGATTACGTCTGTGCCCTTTTCGTTTTTTTTTTTTTTTGCTGAGAAGCCTCCGTTTAGCTCGTTGACATTTGGTGTGTTTCGGTTGTCTGTATGTGTTTATATTCTTAACATTTTCAGTAAAAGTCGTACAGTATTTTGTATACATGCATATCTATATGTAGTGCATATGTCTGATTTTTCCCGAGGAAACGGACGCCAAGTCATTTAGCGTAACCACTGGCTCCATTTTGCCAAAAAAAAATGATCGTAGCTGGAATCACCATGGTGCCATGAGATGAGACAGGTGCCAAGCGCAAGGTTCTGCGGACTTGCAAAAATACAGAATGACGACTTGATTTCTCTGGAATATATGCTTCCCTGCTTCCACTTGAGTTAGACTGCTCCATTTATTTAATGCCAGTGCAAAATTCAGTATATAAGTAGAAATGCACCAGTAGAGACACATACATACATATGTATGAACAGAATTTTAATTCCCGGGTATATTTGTTCTTGTAATGATAGTGGCGATTAAAAATTTGCGGATATTTAGCATAAGATGAACAAATGTCTTTCATTAAGAAGCACGTGCATGAAGGAAAAGGAGTTTTAAATTCGATAAAAATGATCAGACACAGCCGAGCCAAGTTTCCGTATCGTCGAGCAAGTTGTTGCCCTTTTCCTTCTTTAACTCCTGGCTTATTCTTCATAATACTTATGCATGTACAAAAAAACAATGTATATACATACTAGTGATATTTTCCATTCGATGGTTTACACACGCACACTTGCGGAAAGAATCAACGCCAAAAATTTTGAGGAGAGTAATAAGGAGGGGAAGCACGTATAAAAAGTTCTATCTGAATTGCATATAAATACTTCTTCCACAAAAATGGAGGAGGAATGGAAATTCTAGGTAATATAATATATCCACATACATAACATGTGAATTCGATGATACTGTCCCTTAAGAGCAATTTTCACTCGGTTTCTTATCTAGAACAAATGTTATGCTTTGCTTCCTCTGTACTTACGTGTCTATACATGTCTATACATATCTCTGACATTTGGCATCTGCTTCTAAAACAACAGCTCCTCCAAAAGTAGTCGACTATTTTCACCCACGTCCGCTCCACTATTTCATTTAGTGTCGACAGAATCTTGGGAAACCCATTTAATAATACTGCGGCAAAAACTAATGCGTAACACTTTCACTCTTCAAATAACTTTTTTTTTCAAATTCCAGTCTAAATTGCTTTGCAATTGGCTTTTGAAACATTTCATTTCGGAAACAAATTAAAGGTATGACATCTGTTCCGACTTTATAAATTTATAATATTCCAATTGCTACAATAAAGTTGAAGTGATTGCACGAAGGATTTTGTCATTTTCACACATTTGTTGCGGGACAATGAAAATGAAATTCCTATTATCTGTCCGTTTCTGATGATATAAATTCCTATAGGGATGATAATCATTAAGATATTTGAATGTCCGTTTCTGATTATATAAATGCCTATAGGGATGATAATCATTAAGATATTTGAAAGTTTATCTTCAAATTTATTTATTTTGATCTTCTTCAAGTCGTTTCTAATAATTAGTTTTTTTTACTTTGTTCGGGACTAGTTCAGATTTAAGATTAAATCATTCGGATGTAACAATTTCTTTCAACCATCATAAATTTTGATTGTATCAAGTGAAGTTTGATGCAACTACGAGTATTCATACTGTCATTAGTACCATTTAGGGATTCATTCTCGAAGAAAATATCCAATGGATATTTGTGTACCTATTAATTGATGTAACGTTACAAATAATAAATGAAAAGCCGTAAGTAATTCCTTTTGAGGGCGCGTCACAATTCAGTGGTAAGTGTCTCTGTTAAAACGTTGATTTTGCCGACATCTAACGTTAAAAAATGCTCTATACTAAACTAGCTTGTCCCACAAGAGCCATACTAAATCGGGGGCATTAAGGAGTCCAGGGCACAGCCAGGGTCGTTTAAAACACATTTAATGAACTCCTCCATAATTAATATTCATTTCCTTGTAATTAGTAGTGCACTTCCGCCATCAGCACCAGCTAATGGGTGCGGCAAGCTGGATGCTCCTTGGGCGGTTTCCTTCATAACGAAACGTATGCGTGAATCTTGGGAGGAGTCTGCCTTGTCACAAAAGAAAGCTATTCAAGTGGTTATTACTCCCGGACCCCTTTTCTTTCACCCGGAATTAGAAAAAGCTAATAATAATTGTCCAGATTCTGCTGCTTCAGACCTGCGATGATGATAATTATAGCAGCTATTAATTTGCAGAATGGTTCAATGTATTGGTAATTTTGCAACCACCGACAAATCCGGAAGCATGGAAATTTGTCTGTTTTTTGTCTCTTTCTTGTTTTTTTTTCGGCGCGGACCCAGATTGACGAAATATTGTTGAAGAAATAAACCATTTAATATTGGCAGTTGAACGCTTTCACATAAAATAAAATTTTGAGGCTCTTGAGGCGGCATGGCTTATTAATTTTTAGTCACAAAAAAATATGTAAGCTGATTTAATCACCGGAGAAAGTATTTCCAGGTACCGATTACCGATAAATACCAGACAATAATTCGCACAAGGAAAGCTTGTGCGACAAAAACCTCAAACTCAAAAATGGTTTCGATCGGCCTTATCCCCTTTAAAAGATATCGTATTACAGATACTGCCACACAGTCACTACAAATCAATTATCTTCAAAACAGATGTCTCCTCACGGCCTCGTCCACAAGCAGTAGTTCATTAATTTTTGATCTCTAGAAATAGGAAAAATAAATTCTACACATTCGATTCTCATTATAACTGTCTCTGTTATAGATAAACATTGTTAAAAATGTAAGTAGTATGTTAGCAATTGGAGAAAGTTTTTCAGGGGAGCATTTTGTAATGTCAATTTTTCCTTTAGTGTAGAAAACGGTCATAAATGTCCATTGTAGGGAGAGACATCAATGGTTTATTTGTTGTTAATTTTAAAATATTATAAACATTTATACTCTTTGGTGAACAAAAATATCAATGACACTATCAATGAAGACAAGAAAAGGATTTTTAGTACAATTCTTCTCCTGTCATAACACAATTCTGTGAAAACTGCAAATGGGAAGTGATTCTCCTTTCGCTTATTTGTGGATAATACCTGCAATAACAATTACTTTGACGACTACTCCAGTACATGTACCTGTGTATACTTGCTGCAAATTATGCTTTTAATTTGTATCGAATTATGCAATTAAATATGTAATTTATATTTGAAATGTTTGTAGTAGTAGTATAAGTACATTGAGGAAGTACTGGATCCTATAAATTATATAAATGCCTATAGGGATGATAATCATTAAGATATTTGAAAGTTTATCTTCAAATTTATTTATTTTGATCTTCTTCAAGGCGTTTCTAATAATTAGTAGTATAAGTACATTGAGGAAGTACTGGTTCCTGTAAATTATATAAATGCCTATAGGGATGATAATCATTAAGATATTTGAAAGTTTATCTTCAAATTTATTTATTTTGAT
>JAQGBT010000309.1:0-59519 GCA_034698585.1 Disparrhopalites patrizii
AGCAACATCCGGATTGGCATTGCACAACTATTTGCATCGTTCGATTGTCATGAGGACAATGCTCTATCATCCCACTTTAGGTGTGATGATGTGGAAGATGACAAGGGAGCAATCACGTAAATGATTACTACCTTATAATATTCATCCCTACGCAACTGGGTCAGAAGATATGATAACTTTTTTTTGCTTAATTTTTGGGAAATCAATGTGTGAACAAATTGCTTCCAAAAAAAACTTTCACAAATAGGCCATCCGCTCCTGGTCGTAAACGTGAGAAAGTCCGTGACCAGCACAGACGCTGGAGCCACACCATCCTCCAGTTTCTCCAGTCTCTCCACTTTCACAAGTCACTTCCCTATCTTTTTATCGGTCATTTATCCGACACATGCATTATACTCTGATTACTCTGAACTACGCGTCAAATTCCTTTGTCATTATCTCCCTAATGTTGAATAACTTTGGGTGTAAAAATGTATGGATGCAAAATGTACTTATTAACCAGATTACAGACTAATATGGCAATAACTTCCACGAAAACACGCCGTGCCCGTTTGTGCTAACGCATTAAAGATAATTTTAAGAGAGAGAGAGAGAGAGAGACCGACTATATGTAAAAAAAAATTAGCGGGGGAAACATAAAGTTAAAGTTAAGGGAGCATGGAAGAAACCACTTTTTGACGCCATGACAAATTGTTGGAAGTTGTAAAATCCTATGTTCTATTTTGCACGTGCCTTATTCATATGCGGAAAACCAGACCATACGTTTTTGCATTTGCGTTTGAAGCACCTACTAGTCCCTCCATGACATTGGTATATGCATCACGTACTATACTGCTATGTATTCCAAATAAAACAGAAAGTTTGTAATTAAACAGCATATTTACGGACCCATAAATGTCTATTAACCCTTAGATTTCCCGTATATCTGTAGGGACAAAGGGTTATTGTTGTTCCTACAAAGATTCATCATAGATCACGACAACTATTGTTTGCTCACCACAATCGATATTTTACGAGTGCACTTTAAAAACGTCACACCGCAATTTTCCACTACATAAGCACGTTCACTGGCTCTGGTTACTGAACATCCCTTTAACTCCCATTCTTCCCTTACCAAAGTGAATCTCTAAGCAAAACAAAATAGGGAAGGAATAGCGGACTATGTAAATTGCTAGGTATACGTGTATAAACGTTTATAATCATAATCTGACGGCATTATTATTTTTTGTTGAAACCGTAGTTACATACACCTTATCCTTCCCTGTTTTTGCGTGAATATCAATAAACTGATAAGAGCCGTAATAATAATGTAACTTTGGGAGAAGGAGAAAGGTCAGAGAGAGGGAGGTGTAGACAATGTGATTCGTCTATTACAAATTACAACGTGAGTACACCAACCACTTGTGGATGTACATACACGTCCTTTTACCTGTAGTAATATTTTTTTAAAGTATTATTATACATTTGTGTACAAGTGTGTGTAGGTCCTGTAGGCTTATATTAACATAGATGTTGAAAGTGTGATTTTTGCCATCAGTCTAACTCTGTGATTCCCTTGGTAAAAGTCCCAAAAAAGTATACGTGCCTGCAGGGACAACGGGACAAGAATAAAATCATTTTTTTACAAATAATTTAAAATAGATCATATGCCCCCATTGCATTGAGTATTATTATAATTAAGGGAAGAAAGTAGAGCGGCCTCGTTCCCTGCCCGTCGTGGGACGACAAAAGGTTTTGCGAGGTGAAAGGTTAATAACGTGGGAAAAATATCTCCCCACTCCAGCTGCTCTCCCTTCAAAAATCTCCTCTCTCAACATCTACATTTTTTTGACTGTGGTTCATTCTGAGCAGAATGTGTCCCAGGTGCACCTGGGTCCATTACAGTTTACTGAACGCTCACCAGCGAAGTGGTCTTTCTCCTGGAAGAATTCCAGTGGACACGTCAATGGTGTTTCTGCGAAATTCCTAAATAATAAACAAAAAAAACTTCCTATTCGAGGAGGCTTCATTGGATTATAACGTGATTTTTAAGTGCTTTTTAAGTGAATGACCAAGTACTTTCCTGTACTGGATTTTTTTTATTCTATACACGTCCAAGGAAGAGAGAGAGAGAGAGCTTATATATTTTATTTAATTGACTGCTCCTCCGATATTTCTGGACTCTGTTTAATTTAAACGGAAATAAAACGTAAACATGACGCCAAAAAAGTTCAACACTATTGTGCAGAACTTCAAATACAATGTGAAATTGACGGGGGTCACCCGCTCATACTTCATCAAATGTGAGGTAAGGACACGGGCATTAAAGGCCTTTTTTTTCATTTTACATATTAAATATGTAACTTAATAATAATGATGATTTGTGCAATTAACAATTAATTAAGACACCTAAACATATCATTTTACGCCAAAGACACGTATCATAATTATATTGATGTGTAAAAATTAGCTAGTAATAATTTAAAATTAAATAATTAATACCTTAAAATGACCCCTGTCTAATGTTGATTAATGAAATGTCTTCCCGGTTTCTTCTGTCTTTTAACAGTGGGATAATGCGGATCCCGTGGACATGGTCTCTTGGCAGTATTTGCTCTACAGAGCCCTATTCTTCCTCTATTTTTTCGTTTGTTTAATCATCAATATTTGCCTCACCAAGCACCCCAACTACTACGTGATAATGGCCACAAATTGGTCCTTCCTCGTCCAGTTACTGTATGGCCTCACGTACTTCTCCAATCTGACCTACCGCTTCATCCAGCATCGACGCTACTTAATCTTGCGCAAGAATCAGGATGTGGAGGTGGCCAATAGATCCCGGTATGTTCGGACTCCCACACAATTAAATATTTTGGACTCCCTCTCCTGGCTACTTCTCAACATTGCTGGAGCCCTTCCATACATTGTTAGCCTGGGATATTGGATCCTCATCTACGACAGCAATTACACCTCAACCTCCGCCTCCGATATCATGCTCAATTTGACGAGTCATGGCTTCAACGCCATCCTAGCTTTTATTGACACCTTCGTCGTGGCCATCCCCATTCGGATGGCTCATGCTCTGTACACCATGATCCTTACATTTCTGTACCTAGTCTTTTCGTAAGTACTTCCTATAATTTTTCCGATTTATTATCCAGAACATATCTCTACAGTCGTCCCTCACCCAGGAATCATGGGTGCCTTGAGAAACTCCCAGATTTCCCAGATTTTTATAGAATTATCCTTTAACATATAGGACATTCCCAGAAATCTGCAAAGTATATGAGTTTTTCAAGGCGCCCAATATGTAAAAAAAAAAATTCAATTGACCCCTCTCACCATGATTTCCATGACTGTATACAATTCCAGGTTGATCTACGAATATGGAGGAGGTACATATCCCAGCGATGATCCGGAAAGACAGTACATCTACAAATTTTTGGACTGGAGAAATAACACGGGTATGACGATCGTATATTGTCTCCTGGCACTTCTGGGCGCATTTCTTCTCCATGTCGTCCTCTGGCTACTCTATCGAGTTCGGATGCATATCGTTCCGAGGCTCCGAGGACCTTCGGCCTACACGGTTTCAACCTAAAAAAAATATCTCCACCTTGTATAGTCACAATTCACAATTTTTGACTTTTTTGACATACGCGGCTCTGTATAATTATGTGTAAATAATAAACCAATCAATCTAGTCTTCTTTTGTTATACTCCGCAAAACCGATGGTATTCTCTGGAATCATGTCCTTTTAATTGTTTTGATTCATTGCTATATGCTATATGTCATTAATTTAACTCAGCAACGTAGTTACACATGTCCAATACATGTGGACAATACTCCCTACAATGCTCAACGTTACAAGTGTAAATAGCAAAGTGGGACTTCCCAAAAATACAACTATACATAATGCATATTGCTATTACATACATACATATAATATATATATAAGCTTATATATATATATAAGCTTCCTTCAATTTACCTGGAGATCCACCATTTACCTGGAGACTGGAGAGGTTTCACATGGACATGTGGTTTTCGGATGATTCTTATGTTATCTCAACAAGATTCCCGCTATCGCATGTGCCATGTATTCATTATCATCATCATTTTGTGTTCATTTTGTATTCATCCCCTCGATTTTATTTTTCTCCTGGACTTTCCAGTCAGACCCTTTTTAAGTAGTACACACTTGTCTTTGATGACACATGGGTGTATGTACAAAGTATTTATGTTCGACCATTGGATTTAAATATGACCAAATGGATCCCTCCCGAAGTCATCGTGGCCTTCCGAAGGACTCCCGGGTATTGACCTTCGGAGGGGTCAGATATATCGATGTTTTCGGGTCACTTCCTTAAGATTCCTCCAGCCAGTCCCTTGCCATCCCCTGGGAAAACTTCTGATTTTTGCAACTTCCTCCGGAAGTATATAACTCATCAACAATTGAAGGGGTTAGCTGCACCACCACCAGTAAATACTACTGGATCCTTGATGTTTTAATTAAAAATAGGACGCAAATGGCAAAAATATGAAGACGTACCTTCAGTTTCTACAAAAGTCTTCCCAATCCAAGTGCAACGAATACATCCTTGCTCAAGCTCCACACCAGCGGCAAGTCATTGTGTACAGTGTACAATTTGTTTTTTTTTTTTTTTGGTACGTAAAGTAAATAGTAAATCTGTAAATGCAAGAGGCATTTTCGAAGACTTCCAATCCAAGACCAAGACATTCCAAGGAAGTCCGAAGGAAGGTGTAAAAAATGAAGGATAAAAATAAAGAGCTATCGTGCTACAGGTGTGCTACAAGTACAGTGCTATCAGTGTGATGTCGTTATCTTTTATCATTTGAACAGTCATTAGCACTTTGGATGTTTTTGGTTGAACAAAATGTGGAGTGAGTACTGGTCATATAAAAATATAGCACTTGAAAGAGAGTCAAAAAAGGAGTGAATGAGATTGTATTTAGTTCTTGTTGGGTGTTGGCAACGTCTTAAAATGTTCTGGCGCAATTAAAGCATCCCGAAGAGGGAAGAAAGTTTTTTTTTTGGTTAAATGACTATTTATTATTTACAAACCTTTTAATATTCGTGTTATTTTGCAATATTTTTATTTCATGTGAATACATACATGTGAGGATTCTGTGAGATGAACTCGTTCAAGTGTTAAGTTTGTCATTGTCATCCGAGGGTGACTTGATTGTGGTCAAAATGGCCCAAAATCTCAACTGGTTCTGGGCGATTCCCTTCAGTTTGCTCTGTTGGCTCATTGTCATCCCCCTCCTGGGACCATTGTTGGTGTTGTTGGGCTTGTATAAGCTAATGGTGTTCCTGGTCGTGAAGGCGGCTGTCAACCCTCATTTAACCATGCTCAGTGCCTCAGATTCAGGAGTTGCTGAGGATTTGCGGAGGAAAGTTTTGTATAATATTGGATTCACCTTTGTACTGGAAGGGCATGCGAAGCAAGAGTTGAAGATTGAGGAGCTTCGAACAAAATTCTGGAACCTCTTTATTGAGGGGCCTGGGAAGGATGGGGTGGGGGATGACCTCAAAGGGTATAGGAAGCTCGTTCAAACGTACAGGTCATACGGGGGTTATTACTTCTGGGAGGATGTCCCAACTCTGAATATTGAGAGACAGATCATGGAGTATACCATCTCTGGAGAATCGGAGCTCAATGAATTTCTCTCCAAATGGTTGAAATACCCGTATGATGAGGGGGGTCCGTTGTGGAGTGTGGCATTGATCAAGTGGGGCCATCCTGGGGGGGATACCGGCCAAGTGACTTCCGCAGTCGCATTTCGTATTCATCATGCCTTAGCTGATGGCTTAAGCGTCCTCCAGATCGTGAATAGGTTGACAGACACCAAGCAGGAGGTTTTACCCGCACCCAAAATATTAACTGCCTTTCAGAAGGTAAAATAATTATGCTTTAACATTTACACATATGCACTTTATTTTACTTTTTGTTGTCGTTTTTTCATAAACATTTAATTATTGTATTCTTCACCCCACAGGTTGCCTTGTTCATGGTCATCCCGTACTTACTGAAGCTATTTTTCGGAAAACTTACATCTGCACCTAACCCCCTCGCTGGAGGCTCTAGAACTGAAGATGAAACTTGCCATGCGTTTACAACTCTGAATCTGGAAGAAGTGAAAAGTATCAGGCGACATTTAAACGTTCCATTTCCTACCATTTTAATGACGGTCGTGGGTGGGACATTTCGACAACTACTTACAGAATCTGGGATAGAGAAGTTACCAGACCACGTTTACCTGGGTATTGCCTTACCCTGGCCGTTCCGGGAACAAAATAGCCTCTGCAATGAGTGGTAGGAATCAATGTTTAACTATATTCTATTACAATTGCTTTTCCATCCTTCGCCCTGAACTACCGAATCCGTAAAGTGATAGTAGTTGACTTCGGGTATAGAATAGAAGGGATGTCTGCAATATGCTTTATGTCTGCGTAGCATACAATGGTAGTTATTGCAATAATATGTACATATAATAATATGTACACAATACTAGTAAATACACGGAGCCCTAAAAATACAACAACATTACCATCCACTCGAAGAATTGCATGTGTCCCGGGTCACGGACGACGTAATGGTTGTCTAATTTGACTTCTCATCCCATGAAATATTGTTTTGTGTTTATATAGGACTTTTGGTGCTTTCAGAGTACCTGTTGCTGAGGAAGACCCAAAGAAAAGAATTCAAATCACGGCCTCCGACTTCAACGACTACATGGCAGATGGTAGTAGGTTCATTATCAAACCCGTAATGTTTGGTTTGATTTCACTGTTTCCCAGTGGTTTGCTTCATAAAATTATGTCAGTAAATGATACTCCCGCGCTAGCACCCATGCCCATCATGAGTGGGAGCTTGGTTGGAAGCATAAATCACGAGTACAGCTTCCTGGGATGCAGGATCAGGCATTGTTATCCGATTGCCAACAATGCCGACCCGCACTTAGGTATGATTATTTCCTATTTGCTTTTTGTGTTACCTTTTTATGCCTTTGTAGCCAAAAAAGTCTTGTATGAATGTGTATCAAATGTGTACATTCCTTTTTAGCACTGGGAGCAATTTCTACATCCCATGGCTCGCAAATGGACATATGCATATTGGCAGACAAAGGCGTGTATCCCAAAAACCTAAACCTAGATGACACGCTGAATAGATACTTTCGAAGAGAGTATCAGTCGTTACTGGAAGGGCTAACGTAATTTTCGACGGTAAGTAATACTATTGATCCGAATCGGGGATGTAATTACTTTGCTGATTTACCGGGATTTTTTTCATTTTATTTAGTTTTACTTTCGCATTTCACGGAGCGAGCGATTATGAATTCTGCGAACAATATGGACTTAATTTATTGTTTTGAATAAATAAATCTGATAGTTTCAAAGATTTTACTTATTTCATTTGCAGGCAACCACGCAAAGAAATACTCCTCGATTAGGATTCTGCCGTCGAAACAACCCCATTTGCAACTTAACTATCATCTTATTATGTTTCGTCGTTAAATATCTCGCACTCATTCAACGAGAACTTCCCAGTTGTTTCTTTGCAGTCTTCGAGTAGCTGCACAAAGCTGTCACTTTAATATCGTCGTCTTTTTTAGCAGGCTTCCAGTTGACGCAAAAGTGAGTGAGAAGCTCCTTACGAACCAAGCTTTATATATGTGCCGACTTAAATACTGTTTTCTGTACAAACATGTTCCTATATTTGTAGTCAATATCCGCGTAGGTGAACCTGATTGACATTGCAGTTTGGATTTGCAGTACATGTTTGCTGCTGCCCGGCAAGATTTGTATAAATTTCAGAAATTGCACATACGCTCTTATTGTTAGTATTAACGGATTGATTGTTCGAGAGTATTAGTTTACATACGCAGGTATATATGAAACATTTACTAACAAGTTGTAAGTTTAAGCAAATTATTTGGCATGCTTCCTGTTGCACTAGATTATACAATTGATTACTTTATATCGTTTAGAAAAACATTATTTAAGCTACAGATTTTGTGTGTACGCTGTAGTACATAATATATAGGTACATTGGTACATATGTTATGTATATTACCTGCTTTGCAAAAAATTCAGTGTAACCATTCTGTAATTCGGTGCATGAAGTCACCTGAAACTTAAAACTTTTTTAGACCTAAAAGTTAAAACAATGATAGATTAAGAGGTCAAGCCAATTTCAAAAATATGTAGTTCTCGTTGATTTACCTTGTACATCTGAACTATCAGAATTAATGTTAACTGTAAGAAATGCTCCTTATTTTTATACTTTTATTTTGTAACCCGCAAAACTCTATTAACTATTTATCTGAATACATGGGCATATGAATAGTAGAAAGCCAAAACAGGAGGCCAAATGTTTTTCCCAGAAACAAAGCAAACTCTCTTTACTATAGTAAACTTGCTGCGATTTGCGCGTTATTTCTCTTTATTGGTTTGAGTTGAGTGATAGAGCGACCGGAGAACACTGCTTCCTCCTTCCATGTCTGCGAAGGAACTACACTACAAACGTAATGCTGATGTAAATTTGTGTCAAACCAACAAAAAAATTTTAGTGCGCATTCGTACGTTTTTCCACATTGTTTTTTATTTAATACCTTACATATTTATGTATATACATATGTATAACGTTCATATTCGTTCAAGCAATATCTTTTACTTACAGTACTAGCCATTTTAAGTAACTGCATTTTAAAACATTTCATTGGAACTTGTGTTTTTCTAATGAGAAAGATATCGTTGGACGTGAATTTTGAAGGACGACAATTCCATAAAATATCAATATATAATATAGACGATGTTTCATTCCTCAGAATTTCTGACCACTTCTACAGTAATTCGTAGCACAATGAAATGTTCTTTCAATATTGTATTTGCGTCTGCGCTAATAGAAGAAACACTGTGAATGAATCATGTGTTTTGGTGCAAACTCTGTCGGGAAATAATTATTGATGCACGAAGAGACTATAGACAGCATTTGTCTGGATTATGCGGATGCTTTCAGGAGAAAATGTCAATTCTGAAACATATGCACCTACAAATAACCCTTTTGGCTTCCACAAAAATCATAATATTCGGTAACTTATAGCTTAGCTATATTTATCGTCGGATACACACAATTTCTGGTTGCCGGGGTTTAATTATGTGACTTGAACTCACTTGTACTGACGTGGCTCAACGGCTCAACACATTGTCCCAACTCCTCATATGCATAAGCCATAAAGGCGAGTTGTAAAATTTATTCTACGAATGTGATTAACTCATATATGAGTTTGGTCGCTCGATGATAGCAGCCTTGAGGATATGAAACAATTATGTAATTGTAAGTTTGATGGTTTGCACTTTATTTCAGATCGAAGCAATAACGGACAATAGCTCTATAGTTGGATGTGCAAACGCTCGTCGTCGTATTAAACCATTTTACAGCCATATGTGTGAATGGTTTTACAGCGAAGGGTTCGATTCCATCATGATTTCAAGGATTGCGTAAAAAATGGAATTTGTACACATTATTTCACATTTTAGCTTCTTATTCGGGACAATAAAATCCCAGGGCTTTTGTCCAATAAAACGGTATGAGTTATGACATACGCTTTGAACCAATTGGCCTGGGACCAACAATGGACAATAGAGTTCTTGGAAATTAAAAAGTAAGAGATGATAAGGGGTTATTAGATGACGTTTTACAGCTTAGGAGTACAAAGAAGATCTTTCAATCATAATCATTAGTATATTTTTTCTAGAAGGAAAGGTAAGAAAGACAGAAGCGAGACTAGTATAAGTGCTCCAGAAGTACGAAAAAATGTTGAATCCAGTGGGGTTAGTGAGATAAAATGGACTAAATGTTAGAGTCGGGAAGAGAAACCTGTAGAAAAATCAACGGAACTTGAGATTTATTCTGAAAAAAGAGGAGATTAGGTGAGAGTAGTATGCAAAAAAAAATTCATCAATTACAAGTAGAAAGCTGCCGAATTAGAGTCGAATTAGCTGTCGAATTGTGATTATTTACATATCGTTTTCGTAATATTTTGGAGGCTATTAATGGAGCCATTATTATTGGTCACTTTAATGGAATGGCTCCGGTGCTAAATATTATGTTTTCACATTTTAGCTGGATAGTGCATAATGAGAGAGAGAAACGGTACAGTTCCATGACGGATGTGGGATGTTAAAACTACAATGTGAGATTTTACGACAGTGAAAGGGGAACACCCGAAAGACGAATGGAAAACGAAAATCTCCGAAATTATCCGCAAACACTTCCTTGTTTATTTGCGACAACGCATTTACCATCAAAGTTTCAGCATCCTGTCAATACTTCACACTTTCTCCCATTAGACATTAGACACCTTTCCCCCATAGACACCGGGAAAAGTAATTGGTTCAACGGCAGATTTCATCGAGATAAAGTTAGGTCTTCTGTTTACGTTTTGACGATTTTAGAGGAAAGTGAGCACGACAAAGAATAAGTCTTAAAAAACGTATGTGATGAATCGATAATTATTTGAGGAGAGAGGAAAAAATTTAAAAAAAGCAGGAGTGACAGGGAAAGCAGCAATTGAATGCAAAAAGATAAACATATGAACTGTAGTGAAGAAAGAATAAGAAAATAAAAAATGGAGTGAGAGAACCTGCGCGAATGGGATAAATAGTAATAATAACATTATCTGCATTTCAGACAGCAAAGAGTCGCAGGAAAAAATTGTGAAGTGTTATTGTTCTGAGCCAATTGCCTAATTTTCAACATATATTTCCCGAACGAAATTCTAAAAAAAATTATCTGTGGCAGACCTAATTTCCGCAGGATATGTAAAATAATTTTGCACACTTTCGAAGTTTTTTTTTCATCAGGCATGATAAAATATATATGTATATACATTATACTATAATACATATATATGGACAACACAATTAGGCCTTATTTTTTATGTTTAATACTTGTTTTGTTTAATGATTAAAAAGATTCGTTCTGCTGCTTAAAAAAAAATATTTTTATGGATGTGAAAGGTTAAACATTTGAACAAGGTAGTTTAAAAAAATTACAATAGAGCTGTTTTTTTCAGCTGAGCAGATTTTTTCATTCCTGCGGCTTTCTCCAATCATACTGCTGTAATTCTTGCCGGTTTTCTGATCCGGAATAAAGTACAAGTCTTCGAAGACTTGTACTTGTAGATAATTGTACTGGCACTAACAACACTATAGTAATTGTAATTATTACTTGAGGTGCTCAGTTCAGTGTTCATATTCTGGGTAGAGTAATTTAGAATTGTACTAAGTACTCTGGTTGTCTGTTGACCGGAATTATACTTGGTAATTGGTAATGATAATTTCAAATGTGTAGAATTTCCAAGGTCTTGTGCATATGTATTTGTACAAATATTCTGATCGATATGTTAATGTGTTTTTATACACATATTTCACATATGTACATGTATTTATAGCCAATTTAAGGTATATGTACATATGTATGTATAATTGCTTTATTGTCAAAATTTTCACAGCGTAAGCACTGATTTCCAGAGACAGACATCCAATTTATGGTTTACATTAATTAATAAATATTTAACAAATAATAAATCATCATATCATTAAACCGTTAATTCGTTGATATAATAAACCGTTAATTCGTTGATATTGTTGTCGAAAATGCCGACGCTTAATATATTTCATATTGACAGAATTGTCTGCTAGAAGCGTCAGAAATTTTCTTTCATAAACATCGTACGCCAAACGCCCACGTTAAACTCCGTGCAAGCGGATAGCCTATAATGATCCCCAAATACTTTGTTGAGCCTTTCACTACATTTATCACGCACAGGGGGTGCTGCCAGCAAAAGTACGAAGATGCCTCTTGCGTCTTCCTTATCCGAGCACGATAGAAGGAAATGAAAGCCAGTAATTAAAATACTATTTAAATATGCTTGGACGTACGCTGTCGAAGAGGATTACTTTTTTATTCTTACGAGTACCTTTCCGACTACAACATGTAGTCCTATTTTCTGGGGACGTAATTGAATGTTCAGATGGCAAGGTTTACAATGGATTAAAGTAGGCCAGTGTAGTAATTGGTCCTGACAGTCTTGAGTGTTATTATTGGAAATGGAGCCACAACGTGGTCAGTAGAAAGATTAGGTGATCGAGTAAAAATTATTGTTACGTTATTGTATGTAATACAAATTATTGTATTAATCAATCTTCTCTTCAAGCTTCTTCACATACTTTTACGTTGTCCCGTATTCCTCCCAGTTTAAGGCATAGGATTTCGTTTCAACAGTGATTCTTCTTCGCCTTCTGGGTGGATATCTCACTAGTGTCGTCCGATAGAGCGGGAAACCTGCCTCAGAACCCGGGAAATTCCACAGCGTGGGATAATTCATCACGTTTATGGTATTTAGACAAAACGCATACTTTTATTTTAAGTTTAACTGTGAAACTGGAGTAGAAGTTCTTGCTGGTTGTGAATAGTTGTCTTCAACGTGATGTGCAGGCATGTTCTTACTATTTGATATGGGTATTCACAATATCAAATAAGTCAAGTTTTCCACAAGTTCCATCACACTGCACTTTGTGGCCAGAGCCTGTAAGTTTCTTTGTTTGTCTGTGTGGTTGACCCAATAGCACCGAACACTGTAACACCCTTTGAAATTCGAGTTTGAATGCTGCTGGAATTATTATTATTGGTTGGTAAACGATATCCCGTTAATTTCACGAATACAATGATTTGAAAATTGCACATGTATCTATTGTGTGGGCAGCAGTGAGACGAGAAGTTGTTCTATTTCTTTTGGGCAAAAAACCGGCCAGTCAGAGCCTAAACCATAGCTGAATACATATATGCCAGAGCGTATATTATATATACGTATATGCCAGAGCTATCTACAAATCTACATTTTACATAATTATTGTACACATATTGTAAATTGCAAAAGGAAGCAGCAAATATTACCGGAACCGGCATAAAAAGTATCGGAACTAGCTCCGGTGCACTCCGGCATGGTTTAAGTCCTGCACCAAGTGTATTTTATTTAACCGCTCAGGGGTGGGCAGTGTAGGGAAGCCACATTTTGGATTTCTCAAATCAGTACCTTTCGCTATAGAATAAATAAATCTTCGAAAGGTCGCGATTGGCAGCGAAAACAACAAGATTTTTACGCTCCATCCTTCAATCTTGATTAATTCTCAAAAAACGATTCTAGTTTTTCTGACTAGACTGGCTCTAATGTCAAATAATTCAAAATTAAATTTTAATGCGGTAAAAATTAGCAATGCAATACTATACATCGTGAGCATCGAATATTGGGGATTGGATTAATTTATCACACATTAGGATCAGACATTGCTTATAAAAAATTGTGCTTAATTAGCTTGCAGGGATTTTTTCTGCGTTTTTTGGTTTTGTCTGAATATACAATGCTAGAATTTTGAAAAGATCGATTTGAAAAAAAATCAAAATTCATTTTGACAAAACATATTTTGGACTAATTATAAGGTATGATTTTGACCTAATAGGCACAAAATTTTGAATTCAGTCATTTTTGTGTTGACACAACCAAACGTTTATGTATATTACTTCAGAAAATGTTTTTTAAACAAAAATTTTCTCCAATTCTTCAAATTTTTTGCATCATTACATACACGTACAACATATTTTCAACAAACACAGAACAAATTCGTTTAAGCGATTTAGGATAAATTTGCCTGTCCAGTGTTAGAAATTAGACCAGCGTAAGTTTTTGTTTAAATTTTAATATATTGGGATCGGCGAACGGAAACGTACATTTCACATTGCTCGTGTCGAGATCTTAGATTACTACAAAGGAAGTGCTAGATTTTAATTTATTTGCGCAAAAGATATTCGTAATTAAATTTCTGAGCTAACTAAAAATATCAGTACCTGATGACAAAGTCATCAGACATCAGGGTAGGGTTTCTCAAATGAGTACCCTACTGATGAATCCATCATGAATGGTTTCCCTACGGCAGTGACATCGACAAGTGCATCTTACACAATTCTTAATGCGGATTCCTTAGTTTTTAAAAGCTTATTACATAATTTATTTTACAAACTACGTGTTGATCTTCGAGATTCGTTTTTGGACATCTGAAAGATGCTTGAGCAGCAGGATTATTGTCTGGTGCAATGGAATTTTTACAGTTGTCTATGCTATTTCAATTTTTCCTTGCTGTTGAGTACATTTAATTTGACATTTCGGTTGATTCTTCAAAGGATGTACACTGTGCAGTGTTCCGTAATTTGGTTAAGTCAGTTCACGTATGAGTCACATTATCGCGCATAAATGATACACAAAGTTGTGCCCTTAAGGGTAGATTTTTATACTTTTCTGAATCTGTAGCAATACATTTCTTCGTATTTTTCAGTACTTCCACGAACGTGTGGGTTAATGAATGCAGAAGCAATTGAAGGAGTCTACAGATATACGGACGCCGGGCTTTAAACACAATATGGATTCCTTTCAACGTCTAGTCGAAAGACTGGAGTCTATTTTCTCCTTTTTTATCTCCCTCATAAGATATGCTTACGCAAGAATTCCCTGGCCTAGGTTAGTACCTTCCGAGATTAGTGATAACAGTATTCAAATAACAATGGGATGAAATGTGTGTGCGTAAAAAAACACAGACTGATAAAAAAAAAAGTAGCTGGTCTTCTTGTACCTTAAGTCCTTCTCACGATGAATGGAAACAATACGAAAGCATTCACATCTTGATCGTTCCATTCCTATGGCTTTATAGCACCACACGGGAGAGGAAGGGTTGAAGGAGCTCATTTGGCTATTGTGAGTCTTTTATCATTCTTTCTTTCATTTAATGGTTTGCTCAGTCATAGTCATTACGACCCTACTTTTTTTTTCTTTTATTCAAACGACAAAAACAGGAAATCATTACCATATACTTTTACTTATCTCTGACTGAAATGAAATAATAAATGCTTTAATTGTATGTCATGTACATACATTACCTTCTACCCCCTTATGTCATCTGGAAATGAAGCCCTTAAAAACATAATTATTAAACGAACAATTCCAATTTGGGTGCTGAGAAACCCAATGATACCAATGAACAAAGCAAAGACAAAAAAAATCGATGATTTTTCAAGAACAATCTTAAGGCACAAAAATTCTCGGACTACTCAACATGGATACATTTGATGCTGGAGAATCAATTAAAATTAAATGTTACTTTCCCTTCCTGATATTTCTAAAAGCACATTCGCTCACTTCTATACACAAAAAATAGTCATGGAATTTCCTGGGTCAACAAACAAGGAAAGGTCACGGAAGTGTAAATAGTCCCAAAGGCAGAATCTTCATTTACAACCAGGATAATAATTTAATTTAAACCCGCCAGCTTAAACTATACCCACAATCAGTCATAGAATAATTCCAACGAGTAAATGGAATGACAGACAGCAAAAAGAACTCACAAAAATGACAATTCAATTTCTTATTTTATATTGATTTCTCAGCACTCCCAAGAAGTTGAGGGGGTAGTGCTGGTCTAAACAAAGGTTTATTACCCAGTTTTGTGCTTTTGTACTCAGCGAAACACAAGGAGAAATGGTCTTAAAAAAAAGGAGGCAACGAAGGAAAGTGAAAAGACGGACCTTTCGTTAATGGGACCTGGTTGAAATGACGTAAGAAAAGAAATTGCCGAATCATGAGGTTGATTAGAGGTTAGTAAGAATTACTACATGAGCAGGTAAATAATTCAAGGGATTTAAAAAGTGTGGTGAGCAAGCTCACATGCAGCTTTCTCCTCTGGACAGTCTTAAAAACTGGGAACTACCGGCTAAATCATTATCATTCATGTTCTCGTTTAATATTCGATTTTAACCCCCAAAGCTTGTGGATCTATGCGACTAATTTCCGTACTTGGTCCCTCAATTATGACGCCGGATTATGACCCGTTACGCTCCTACCCACTATCCCACGTTTACCCAAAGAAATAATTCACGCCTAATTGGAGTAGTTTTCACTGGTATTGCTTTTTTGCTGTACAATTTTTTTTATCATAATTCGTTTATGAAATTTGTCTAAAAATCAGGGAATGTTTGTACAAAAGCGGAAAGCAAATTTGGACCAAAATTAACAAATTTCACAACCATGCTAATCACATTAGACGATGGATTTTTCACTCAAAATATTTAAGAAATCGCGGATTACCTTAATTAGGTTATTGATTGCCTATTATTGAAGTATTATTTGCAGCTCAAATCAAATATTTCGGCAAATATTGTATACATCATGTAGATGTAGCAACGATACAGCGGTGGTCGATATAATATAGTTTGTGCTGACAAAATCCTGGTTAGCATACAAAGCCGATGATGCACACAGGTACAAACCTTTAATCGTGGGATACTATAGTATTATACATATTAAATAAAGAAAGCTATAAAATAGGAAAGTCTTACTGAATTCCCCCATAATGCAGCACCAATAAATGGTTTTAACCGTCTGTGTTAGTTTAATAAATTCAATGAGTTTTTCAATTTCTGGGACGCCTTAATTTGTTTGATAATCAGATGAACTACAATTAAAAAATATTGTAATTATACCTACATACTATCATCAATATAAAAAAGCCTTTCTCAAAACTCCCATACATACATAGCTATACATATGTATGTACGTGTAAAATGGTGAAAGAGTTGATTCAAGTCAGGCTTGATTAGGAAGCCTGGGCTTGAATACGGCGTAAATTATTTTTTACAGTTTCCCCATTGTAGTCCTTACTCCCGTGTACAAACTGTTCGTCTAACGGTGATGGAAAGTGGAAACAAGTGTGCCGGAGTAAAAGTTCCAGATGACGACCACTATAAAAAATCAAAAAAAAAATCTACGTGAAATCGAGTCTATTCATGGAAAATTCTAGCTCCTACCAGGAAATATGTTACAAAAGAAAATATGCTCATCAAATATGAAAATATGCTTTTACGTAGTTATCTCATATACAGGAATTGCTCAAGAGACAAAAATGAAACCGCTGAAGGTGTGGATTTTTTTAAAGCTGGATTGATTCGGGCGTAAGCCCGTATGTATGAACATAAGGGGAAAAGTTCATAAAAATCACGCTCTTTCTCCCCCCATAGTAAATCCCTCTTTATAGAGGATGGACAAAAAAAAACTTCAGAGACTTCTTCGACCCCTCAACCCGTCTTCCTCCATGTGGCCTTTAATACCAGTGTCCTTTTTTTTGAGGACTCAATTTAGACTTTTTTTTCTTTCAAACTTATACACCATCGAGAGTATGATACATGGAAAGGTACGACGTCGGTGAATCCATTGGCCGTATGTCGTTTCGCAAAAATACACCTGTCTATTCAAACATGAAGCACTTGTTTTTCCCTGGAAACCCTTTACTAACAAATAAAAAAGAAAGAAAGGATGGTCTTATGAGACACTACGTACTAGTACATAGCACTGGAAAATTATCCTCTCCGTTCCTTCCATTTCCTTTTTTTCCAAAGTTTGGGTCCTACACACATTTGAGTGTTTATAACTCTGCATTCAATACAACATATGTTGGCTTGCTCATTATTACTTACTTCCTGTTGTTTGAGAGAGAAAGAGAGAAAGAGAGAAGAGTGCGCGTGGCTCGAGTTAATTCAAACTTTTTTTTTTGAAGGCGATACACGGCTGTATTTTTCACCTTTCCCCCCACTTCAGCTCTCCAAACTCACATACAAAAGGATGTGTTCAGAAGCTCATTTTTATTCAAAGACGATTGGATTCTCCGGAGGGGGAAAGTTTTTCAGTCCAAAGCGAGTCGAGAGAAGAAATGTTTAGGAAAAAGTAAAACTGGGAAGAACAAAATATATTTCAATGATATACAATGATAAAAATGATGGCTTGAGTAGACTCCGGGGGGAAATCACTCATTCACTCTGGACGCAATAAGAGCCACGTGGTTCAAGGAGATTACCGCTTTCAAAGGACTACATACTGATGATGAAGAGAAGTGTGGAGGACCCGGAGAGGGACAACCCAGAAGAGAAGGGAGGCTTTTAAACGTGTATAAATGATCCGGCGTATCCATGTAAACAAAGACCTTAAAAAAAGCTGACGATGAAGAAGTCTGCGAAATCTTGTGGAGGGAAACATTGTCGGCGCCTTGTGGGGGTTTATGAGGGAAATGATGCTGTTTGTAAGCTACTGAACAAATGATAAATATTAGATTACCTACCGCGTTGAGAATACTTTTTGAATTTACATACTGGATTAATTATACATGCAAAAGGCTAACGGATATAATTACGTGTCCCGAAGCAGGTTCATACATACGCTGCCGCACATAAACACTTTAATAGCTGTCGTTCTTCTTCGTCACTTTACTCTTTTCAAAGAGGGGAGGCTGAGGAAATTTTTTTTTTTTTGGTTGGGAAGAACCCTACTCGATCTTCTTCCGTCAAGTCGCATCCTTTCATGTCTTTCACAAGAAGTTATATAAACGTGCGTTCCTTGTCTTTCAACTTCTTGTATTTTTTTATTCATTATTTTTTATCACAACCTATAAAGACAACAAGATCGTTCCAGCACATTTGAGAGACTCCGTATAACTCCTGGGTCAAAAAAAGTATGGCAACAAGGATCCTAAAATTTAATTGGTTCTCTCAGGATTTTTCAGCTGTTTTTGAGATAGTAAAATGTAACTGGTTCGATTCAGAACCCGTTACAGACGGGTGACTTCTTTTACACCAAATATTTGTCCTTTTCATCGTCATTCCAACCATCCATTTGTTCCATTTTATGTCCATCTTATCACTTGTTGGGGCTGGGAATAATCCTTATTGTCGTCATAGGCAGGGTAGCGGGGAAAGTTTTGTATCCAACTCAAATCCAGCCAGATTTGTCGTACTTTGGGTATTTGTCAACGGGGGTAGTTGACCAATTTGGTCAGTTTACAATTGTTGACCAATGCGGTTCGTTTGTAGACCAATTCCTTTGATTTCGATTTACTTTTCAATGAACAGGGCAGCCAACGATGGTGCTTCAGGGAGCTAACAAGGAATAAGTCGGAAGTATGTAATTACGAACGCGATAATAGAAACTCCGGAAGTTCTAAGGATGAATGCGGTTTAAATTTGCTTGAAATTAAATTTAATCTTCAGGAAATACTGCAAGCTTCTGCTTATCATCAACACTAGACTCACCATATCGAGTCTTTTTCTATCCTGTCGGTTTGTATCATAGCTGAATGCATTTCCTGTTTAAGTCATGGATCATGGTACGTCAATGGCTTGCTTACTATTTTGATAAAAAAAACATAATTTGAAGATGGGAAAAATCTAGGATTTAGTTGAGGGCAATTTGAAAATTGTGTGGAATACGAGAGAGATTTTTTTTTAAACGGAAGTTCAACTCCTAGTAACATAAAAGTTTATTACAGCTAAAATTTGAGGTTTAATAGTGGCAAGGTACAGCGAAAGGTGCGACTTGACTGAAAAATCTTCACTACATACATATGTACAGCTATTTGTACTCAGATTTCCCCTATGTAATCTCGACGATATAATCACACATGTGTGTATAAAAAATGTGTAAAAGGACTGTTCCTCCCCGACAATGATGTGGCTACGAACAGAGGTAATATTCAACACGGGGAATCAAGTGTAACGCCTTTTACTCTGCAACGTTCTAATTTAGCTCAATTTTGGCTGGAGTAAGCCATCATTAAAAAAAAATACTTGCACATTGTTCCACCCAGAAAAGTGACTGTATGTATTTTAATTGTTACGTGTGGCATACCTGTCTATGCCGGTGTAGCTCCTGCTGCGGTCTGATAGGAAGATGAGACATACAACATCAGTCAGTCAGTCAGTCGAGACAAAAGTAAGATAATACATAAATACAGGAGAGGTCGACTCCATAAAACACAGTGGGACATACATTTCCTATACTAGGTATATAAATATATTTCTGTTTTAAGGATATAGTCGTCCAACTTTACCCTGATAACAAAACGTGAACATATGTACATACATATTATACCTTATATACAGGATGCCCTTTACCTTGTATAAAACGAAACGAGCTCAATCTCCTGTATAGCTTTATCTTTACTATTACCTTTACTACCAGTAACCTAAGGAATAGCTCCTGGAAAAGTCCAAAGTATGGGCTTTCCGAATTGCCATCAATCATTTGTCTGTTGGTCTCCCCAATCAAAAGTTAGTGTGAATCTGTCCGTACGTAAGTAAAAACGAGTAAAAATGAGAATTTCTGTCAAATTCAGCTCTCCGAAAAAAAATTATTTTATGAATAGGAATGAATTAATGTTTTAAAAATTACGATCTCCGCAAAAATTCAATATAAAATTGCACAAAAAAAATTTCTTTGGAGGAAGAAGCAACTCGAAAAACATACTTTTGAGCTACTAACGACAATAAAACTATATAGCAGAATGAACTTTTTCAGTTTTTATAAAACTCACCCTGTACATATATATATTTATGCACATACATATATGTATGTAATGTGTAATGTGCCAGCTACGTAGGAACCTTTGGAATGGACGGAGAGAGGACCCTTCGGTGCGAGTTTTGGGAACAAGGCAGGTTTATTACAATGATTATGTTTCACTCCTTGTGACCTATTGTTTGTTTTACAAACTGACAATGATTGAAGTGAGGTGCTTCGGGATCAAGGGAATTCTTGACCTTCTCATCATTACACCAACCAATTATTGTAGACGAAGACCAACACTCGCTCTCCCTCCACTTTGGTAGCAATCTATGTACCTCCCTTCTCTCCCCTTCCACGTCCATAAAGTGCCCTATTTTCTCAAAAATTCGGTATCGTCACTAAACTACACTTTATCGTATCATTAGTACACGTGTAATATCCTCCATGAATTTCATTCAACAATTATCTAGCAAGAAAAAAATATTTCTTTGGTAGTTGAGCTTCGTGCTTTTTCATGGACGGCTGTAGTAACTCCTTCAATGCTCATAGCAACTCACAGGTTTTTTTTAATGTATTTATCGTCTTTTGTGACTATTATAAACCTTTATTCAAATGTCCAGAGCATTTCCACATTAATACGTATATGTATGTATATACATGTTTATTATAGTATATTGGCGAAATCCCATGTACGCAACAGCTCTGTCCTTTGCGGCAGGCCACGTAGCTATAGTACAAATTACAGTTAATTTCCTTCTGTTTTGGTTCCGTGGTATAGGTCGGGACAAGAAGGGGCTAGTGAATAAACTGTAATGATAAAGAATGCTTACAATTAGCTTTTAAATACTGAGTGCAGCCCCCAATTTCCTCGTTAATGATATTATATTAAAGAGCCTCATCCCGGGCGGCTCACTTCCAGTACATTAAAAATAACAAGGAAAACACATCAACTGCTAAGCCGCTTGACGCCCAAACGGCTTTTTCCAAATATTCACCGTTTCTCTTTTTTCTCGAAATATTCACCACGTTGGATAACCATCAACTTATGCATTTAAAAGGTAGTAAAGTTTAAAGAATTAGTGTGATTACAAGAGACAAGGTATTCCCCGGGAGTCAAAAGTGTAGCACATACCAAAAGCGTTGCGTATGGTGACGCGGATATGAGAAATGCAATTACTATGCTGAATCCAATAAGGAAATCTAGTGTGGTAAAGTTCTTTCCGCGTGGGTATGTTTTCAAAATTGGAAATCAAATCTCTCCAGGCAAGACTGTGGGTCGAACTGACATAAAACACATTTGACGGTTACCCAAAAGGAGGTGAATGTTATAGGAAAAAGTTTGGACGTCAAAAGGATTAAAAAGCTAGTGTGCTTCCCTTTAAGTATTCTCCTTAAGTATTGTTTCCAAAAATCTTCCTAATTACATTACGCACAGAATAGAATATGTCATATCCCCAGATCTATTAATCAGAGCTGCCGGCTTGGGAATTGAAACATACATTCTTAATCAAATTATAACCAAACCAGGCAGTACTTATAATATAAACATACCATAATACATATTATACTTACATTCAAATTCAGAAATTGATAGATAATCATGTACATAAATAGTCTTGGAAAGGGTGAGATGAACTACTTAATAAACTACGGATGCCCATTACCAGCTAAATGGAGTAACGGTAAGTGCCGGGTGCATGTACTTAGGCTGGTTTCCCATACCATGGCGAATGAGAGAGAGAAAGAGAGAGAGAGAATGGGTTGATATGCGTAATACGTTGGAATGAAAGGGTAAGAAGATGCTTTTTATTAATACCCGCCCCATCTCTGCCCTTAATGCGTTCCCACATTACCCGGAAGCAGTAACGCAGTGTGCGGTGGGTTGTCTGATTTATTTCTTACATAATATTCCCAAAAAATGTCTGCTGCTCACGAAATACTTGGGCTTACAAAACATAGGCTCCCTTGCTCCAACTCATCTTTCTCCAGCAAAAGTCCATTATTCCCCCGTGTATATGCACAAAAGTTTTTTTTTCTCCAAAAAGAATTAAGTAGTCTTTACGAGGAGTGAGAAGTGAAAGAATGAAAGGGTATCAAAATGATGGATGGAGTAAATGCGGGCCTACCTCACTCAAATATCACTACTAATTACATACATGCAAGCACCTCCACAATGGTGGTCCATTGCATCTTCTATATATTGGTAGGCATTACCTTCTTCCCATTATTGGAAATCAATGTACACTCTTTTATTTCACTCCTCCTAAAAAATAAGTCGATATTAAATTACCTCCTGCGTAATTAAATAGTGAATGAGGCAAAGAATAACAACATGGTATTAGT
This sequence comes from Disparrhopalites patrizii, assembly GCA_034698585.1. Taxonomy (NCBI): domain Eukaryota; kingdom Metazoa; phylum Arthropoda; class Collembola; order Symphypleona; family Sminthuridae; genus Disparrhopalites; species Disparrhopalites patrizii. Next base: position 22,790 of record JAQGBT010000309.1, read on the forward strand.
CTTCATTCCGCAGCGACAGAGCTTCTGAGCTTACCCATTCTATCCTTAAAGTTATTATTACTATGACAGATCAAAAGTTTCTCTGGCTGTCACGCAACCAATATCTGTACTATACGCATATAATATGCATACATATTGTCAATTTACTTCCTCATTTATTCCAGAAGCTAGAACTTTCTCTCACATGGTCCCGGCTGAAGACTTTAAAATGCTTCGAGGGAAACATTAATTAAGGCACTTCAAATTTCTTCGTTTTATTCCTTAAAATGTAGTGGGGAAGACTAGCATACCGATAAAACACTTTTTCTTTCCAGGCACGATAAACTCTGAGCTTAATCGGTTGAGGGGCCTAATTAAGGAATTAATGGGTTTGAAAGCGAAACCGTGACCTTGGTGGTTGCTACTACTGTGTATTCCTAATCAACGATCATATCTAACTACAAAGTTGTTCTTCATAAAAATAAAAACTATGGATCTGAAGTCTGAATAGTTCCGCGTGTCTGTATGTAAATTGAGTTCCATACATCCATATCAGGGCAAGCATGAGTTTGTGGTAAATGGTAAATGAATGTTCAAAAGTCTTTATAACAATGAATGTATTAGTAGAAAAACTTAAATTATCTTATTGAGTCTAACTCCGAATGTAAAAATTTTTATATTCGTAGCATATACACGTTACACGTTTACAGAAACATACACCTGAGTTTAGTTCATTACTGAGATTTTTTCAAGTCTCAATCTTTCCCCGGCAACCTTAAACTAAACGGGCGAACACCGGGAACAGTTACAATATTAGTATGCGCATGAATAGTAGAGATTAGAGAAATAGAGAGTGAGCGACGAGCGTTTTAATAAATTATTTTTCTTATTTATGAAATGAAGAAAAAAATTAGTACTATACTTCGTAACAATAATATGTACAGCGAAGCTCAAATCTCCATCGTGTATTTGTTTGCAGCATACCGTACGCTTACGCAATAAACGCATCGCGTCTCGTCTTATGAATCAAAGAGAGAATGAAGAAACGAAGCATTTATTAATTCTGGGTAAGAACGAAGAAGAAAAATATTAAATACGTTATAATATGTAAGTAGTTTATATCTTTATATGGTCTTATAAAAATATCTGTCTAGATTATTTTTAATTTTTATTCCACTTTCCACTTACCTTTCTTGTTGTGTTTGTGCAGAGTGCAGGGCGAACATCTTAAGATGAAGGATATTCATACTTCCACAGTTCTACACACGCATTTGAGATTTTAGGTGTTGAAATAATTATGAAAATTAATGGGAAAGAGTAAAATAAGTAATTTTGACTCATCTACCTCATAAACCAAAAAAGTAAAACTGTGGCTGTTGTAACATGTGCAACTACTTTGACAATTCTGAAACCACTTGAAGTCTCACTTTCTTCCTTCATGCTGAATAATAATTAATAATTATGTTTGTCGGAGACGTCGGAACATTGTATTGTGTTAAACCCCGAATGCTGTAGTGGAAAGTGGAACTGGTATGAGTTGTGTGAGCCGAGCGTGACCACTCTCAACTGACCCCTTGTGAAATGATGTAAGCGCTGGAGGCGTCCATAAATGTGACGAGATGCGGATTGCGGATGGTAATTAATCGTGACTAAAATAATTAGATCATTTCTAATATCGATGTCTCCCACTTCTTCCCTGGAATGAGATCGCCAGTGTCATCCACTACGCTTCCAGGAGGACATCCATATTACATTCTAATTTATTCTCACGGGTGCTGCACATGCGGAGTTCCAGGGCAAGGAAAATGACTTATTAGAATGATATTTCATGCATTAATTTACCTCCCCTTCCTACTTGCGTTTGCTGCGGCAGCTGCTGCCGAAGAATCTTCGGATGATGCACCAGAGTTGCTCTACAATCAACCTTGCCAAGTTGGTATGACAAATATGTGTATATGGAACAGACTATTGTAGTGCTACCCTTATTTTTTATTGTATGTACAATATATTATGCATACAAGGATATTAGCTCTACGCATACATAGATATACATACATGCATGTATATTATGTATGTATGTACTATCTACAAATGTCCCTCCAACCTGTAAAAATCAGTTTGTAATTGTGTTTATTAATCTCGCAAAATCTTTCCTTGCCCCATTCAGGTTCTGAGACAAAATGTCCACCTCCTTTAGAGTGTACTAACTACGGAGACATCTACAAAACCGGGGCCAATGTGACGGTGTGTGAGTGTGTGAAACCGCAAGACAACAACGCCAAAGACAAATGTTTCTGCACCACCGCCGACGGGATGTTGTACCGACGATGGACTTACACGGTGGCTAAAGCGGATTTACCCAAGACGGGTGATGCACAGGTTATGTTCCCCAAAGAAGGCTACAATCGAGCCGGCTGCTACCTGGAGCTGGGCGAACTCTGTTCCGTGTCCAAAAGACAAAGTGTGGGCAAGGATGGGACACCGGAAACGCCGGAGACGTACGAATTATGTAAATGGGGCTTTCATTGTAAGGGACTTCCCCATACACAGGACACTGGCCTCTGCCTAACAGCTCATGGACCAACATTGACTCCTACATTTTTCTTACCTCTATTTCTGCTTTCTACAAGTGTTTACATTGTACTTTGCCATTAATTCGTTTACTATATGTGTAGATTACATATGTATAGTAACGCAAGATTTTGTTACCATTAATACTCTCTCCTCCTTGTTTAATCATTCTTTTCTCTCTGATGCTACCCTTTTTTTTGTGCTGGTAGGTTTTGTTCTAATTAAAAAAAAAAGAGCTTTTCTCAACGAACGACATGGGTTTTTTTGACACCAATATTTATTACCATGATACAAAACTAAAAAAAAGACTTTGTTTGTACAGCTCAACTTTTTACAGCGCCACTCGTCCGTTTTATGAGGGTTTTACGAGTTCCCTGCGTGAATATAGAATAAAAAAAAAGGATTTTGGGAAGATACAGAGAGGATTATATGAGGGAGCTATGTGATGGTCGGTGGGGGGAAAAAGTTGCGGGAAGGAAGGAAGCTGTGAAAAGCTGGAGAGTCAAAAAAAAAAAGACGAAAGCTGTCCATAAAGTAGGCACCAGGCGGGCCAAGACGGACATGTTCCTCAAGAAAAGGGTGCTCCTGTTGACCTGTCAAATCAACGTAGTAAAAAATCGTCGTCATTAAGAGCGGGGAGGAAGTAGTATGTATAGCGTTCCTATTTAAAAAAAAAAAAAAATCTTATACACGTTAAGCCCCAACCTCCCCAAACATCCTTAAATCATTCCAAGGAAGGAATCACCCAAACGGGAGAGATGATTACCGTGAATTGAACATAGGACAAGGAATGTGTTATAGACTATTAGAAGTAAAGGGAGAAAGGAAATGGCTTTTGTTATATAGGAACACGGAACAAAGTGTAGGGGTAAGTGGTGGTATTCAGACTCCTCCAACAGTAATAAGGCACAAAAAGGTAAAGAAAAAGAAGTAAAAAAAAAGACAGAAAAGTACACAGGTGATGTTTGATGAGAAAGAAAGAGGTGAATTATCTTTACCTTACTTGTATTTTTAAATAAATTACTGAATAATAAAGGACTTCTCAGATGAGATAAGAAGAGGATAGGAGAGAAAAATCAACAACGGCATGCGTTTATGAAAGGCAAAGGATTCGGGGAACACGGGGTTTAATACAAACAAAAAAATCCCCTATTGAAAGAAAGGGGGAAGACCTCGATGATCCATGCCTGTCTCCCTAAAGGAAAAAAAACTTCCCATTCAGACATCCTGAAATTTTCTCCGTAAAGGTTTACAAGGAAGAATATAAAAAAAGAGATTTCTAGTGAAAGAGAATAGCATTTCCCTTGTGATGTTTTTTTTTCGATTTTTTCCTCTGTTGGTTCCTTACTGGTACTGCCGTTCGATGTATGTAGCTATATGTACACAATATTTGATTGACGATTGTGCCTTATTACATGCTTGTTTCCGTAATGAGTTCTTAATAATGGTGACCCAGAGGATTTGGGACCTTCCTTTTTCGTACGCAGGTAGACAGCTTCATGTTTGATTTTCCTCTCGGACCCAATCATTTGAGGAGGAGAGAAAAACATTACATTTAAGTCCAACAAACTATCAGTACAAACGGGCAACCGCAAAATTAAACTCCAGGGAAATTATATTGTATAGTAACAGAGAGGACTCTTTTCCTGGACCAACTATTAGCTCATGTCTTCAAAAAGTGGTAACACCAAGTATTTATCTTTGTAGTTTTTTCTCCCCCTACACAACCATTCATCTTCTGTCAATTAGTCCTCCATTATATTATTGCGTCACAATATACTTGTAGGGCCAAGCCCTTTTTTCTCTCTCATAAAGATACTTACTTCTATGGTCATCATCAAAGTACGCCGAGATCTACTATACGTACAGGTATTAATGGAGGGATACTGTCGTTCAGTGCTTTAAAGGCCATGGGATGCCCGTCATAAAGCACTGGGATGAGACAGCGACAGAAGTCACCATTGAGAAGCCATGAACTGGGTATCGTACTAAATAAATATTAAATGCATTTTAATTTATTATTAAATAGGGAAAATATTTTTCTATTTCCATGTCATTAAGAAAGGCAAAGGCATGCCTAAAGTAATTTATTATATGAAAATCCTGCAAGAAAATTGTATCCCAAAATATGTATTATATTTCAATAGTTACTTTTTGAGTAATATGTTTATGTATAATAATTAATAATCATACCATTATGCAATTTAAAATTCCTTTTTTTACTCATTTGGTATAGTATATAGTAATCTAGGGTTCAAGGAGGTGAATGAGTGAAAGCCTATTTTTGAATCCCGATGTCATAAATCATAATCCATGACAGAGACACGGAAATAAGCAAATGACAGGCAAAATAGAGAAAAATTCGGGGGAGAAAGCGAAAAAGAAAGTATGTAGTACAACGGGCAGACAAGACAAATACAAATATATAATTGGGGAAAATGAAATCCAAGTGCATAAAGGACAGAAACAGGGAGAAAGAACGACCCAGAGCAGTAAAGGAGAGAAATAAAGAGAGGAAACAAGGCGAGAGGTTAAGAGAGAAATCAAAAAGAAAGAGATAGGGAAAAGCAACAAAAAGCGAAAGGAAGAGAGATATGATATTTTTCCCTTATTTTAAATGACGGTTAATTTTAATTGTAAACAAGTTTTCCTCAACTAAAAGAAAATTTCTGCTGAAGAATCTCTGACAGCGAAGATTCATCTGACTCTTGCACAGGGGTGTCTCATACACTACAGTAAAAAAAATCATAATAAAAATTAGTTTAATGTATTTAAAATGTATTGTGCCATTATGAGTCTAACATACACTGTAGCTACCCTAATTAACACTGCATAAATCCTAATTTATTTAGAAAGCAATGCAGAGCTTTAGAGAAAGTGAATCGTGCCCCGACACTCTAGATTCTACATTGTCCAGCTCACACAGCCCAGGCATTCTTATGTGTGTGCCCAAAAATCAGAATAAAATAGTTTCCAAAATAATGTACCGTATGCTGTACACAACATAGTACAGAATGAAATGGAAAACAAGAAATAGAAAGGATATAGGAAGAAATAAAAATAAAATAAAGGAAATGGCTGGAGGGAAAGAAAGAATAGTGAAGGTTCCAAGGGAGAAAGCGGAAAGCGTATCACTTGAAAGGAATCAGAAGCGTTTTTGGCACGCGCCAAACGGACGGTCAACCTGTCTACCACACGAACAAACAAAACACCCAAAGGCACTTCAAAACCCGGGACAGCCTTTTCTCATTGTAATCGTAAATTTGTTTTTTCTCGTCCTCCCTTCAACTTTCAACTCCTGTTTCCTAAACACGCTTTACACTCTTCTGTACAAGTTTGGTTAAAAATTCAACGCCATATGGTCAGAGTGCTCCTTTCTCTCTCTTTCTTTCTCTCTCTCTCTCTCTCTCTCTCTCTCTCAATATGATTCCTTGAGGAAGAATGAGGCAATAAGGGGCAGAGGGAAAGGAATCACGAATGCTCTTTTGGGTTGTATACTGACTCCTTTTTAATCTATACTCTATACCATCCAGGAGGTAGTAAGTACAGTATTATTATTTTTACTTAATCGCCATACATAATGGGCTAGGAACTGATGCAACCACTACAGACGACATGTATTGAATTATCCGTCTTTAATTCACACAAGAAAAACAGTCGTAAGACCTGATCATCCTGTATATATGCATGTATATACATGCGAATGAATGTTGATTTTAAGGGCAAAAGGCTTCTCTTCTGATTAAGAATACGTATATATATGTACATAAATGACTAGATACTATGCGTACTTCTCACGTAATAATAATAATAATATCATGGAGGGATCTTCAGGGCTACTGCAACAAGGCATTTTTTTTACTTGAACCACGACAACAGGTGGCTATACATGTGGATGGTATGAAATGAATTTTTTTTTTTTCAGGAGATAGATTTTTTTTTAATATACCATTTCCTTTCCTTGGCACACTCGTACTAAAATGGCCAAGTTTAGTGGATTATACACGTACGGCAGTGGCTTGGGCCAAAATGTATCTCCTTTACCTAATAATGAAATCAATTCAATTGTTTTAATGCTAGTCACGCGACAACTAATGAAGCTAGTTTTTTTTTGATGCCACACGCACGGGCTTAATAGGAACTTACGTCATACGGCTATTAAAGCTTGTTTCATTGAATCCATCAAAAAATACTGCGAATTCAAATAAAATTCCAAGGAGCCTTTCGAATCGGATTTTTATGTTAATTTTATTTGGTGGACGAGCAACACTGAAACACATAAACTGATATGTTTATGTCTTTTTTATACCTTCAGAAATCTTAATAACCTTGGTGCTGAAATGGTATTTGTTATTGTCAAATTCCGCAAAAAGAAATTATACAGCAAAGTGGGAGGTACATGGACAGAGTGACAAAGTTCCCATCGAGGACGAAAGCTCAATAAAAAAAATTATAGAAAGTAGAAACACAGACAAAAAAGGGGTACTACCAGAGAGATCTTTGGATCCTCCAAAATGATTCCTCCTCCTCCGGGTAATAACCGGCATTTTACACAATCGCAATTAAGAATTTTCCGTTCCATATTTCAAAATCGCGCCTCTTATAAATCGTGAGCTAAAAGGCTTTTGATTCCGCACCGACAACGGGCTAAAGTAGCCTTTCCCTGTCCCACTTAATTAGACTCCAGCCGCAAGCCCCGAATATACTTTGAAGGGCTTTTCTCCTATATGAGGGCATCCATATGGATTCGTTGACCTACATTGTATCACCCAATCTCAATCTAAATTGGGGTGGATAGTACGTATAAAAATCCGTTTAAAAAATCCTAGTAAAAGTTCCTCTCTCAAAGTCCGTTTGTCGACCTTTCTGAGGGTGAGGGGGGGGAGGGGGGAAGCAAGTGTGGAGGAAATTAGGGAAGGACTTCTTTAAAGTAGGCACACTACATGATTTGAGAATAAATCAGTCTGACGCTTTGTTCCGTTTATTATATTTTAATGATAGGTGATGGAGTCAAGTCTCCTGCCTCAAGACGCATTTACCGGCGTACCCTTTCTTCCCCCGACCCGCATCCTCATTCCCATGCTGTGAAAGACCAGTAGAGAGCAATCCTTATCATTTTCTGTATTATCATCCTCTCTCCCTTCTTATGGACGTAAATTTTTTTTTTAGTTTCAAAACTACGGAAGCAAGTAATCTCACAGAATATATATAGACGATTGTGGTGGTATTATCATTGGGATTTTTCTCCATTTTATCTATAACCATCCTACACCTTATTTTTTGAAATATCTTCCAAATCCTCAATAAAAAAGGGGATATAAAAAAACCCAAAAAATAGTGATATTGTCGGCTGCCTCTTCCTTGTCCATACTTTATTCTTTTTCTAGGAAATTTTTACATTACCAAGACCGCAAGATTGTTTTTATGAATATTACGTATTACACAGCATGTGTAATATTAGTATGTAGCACTTGTAGTACATATACCATTTGCGATTCCACATGTGAAAGGCACACAGGTGAAGTGAACCATTTCCGTTTTGGTTTTTTTATGAGTCCAGAGAATCCCCCTGTTGTGGAGTCTGGAGAAGTCTGGTTCGACCGACAACTGTCCCACAGAGATCCCACTCTGTTATAATGACTAATTCCTGGAAAGGGATCAAGATTTTTGACCTCAATACTACATGATATTGATATCATATAGTATAGGATTATAGCGTACCTATATACCTTTTCATATGGTTTACCCCCCCCCCACAATAAAACTAAAGGAATACAGGTACTACTCAATACACATCCATGAGGATTTATGCTTGTTTAATGCACGAATGATTTATCTCCAAAAAAGTCCACTGATTATCCCACACATGACAATATATTTCTTTCAAGACAGCTACCGATACTATCTGCTCCATTTCATTGTTTCTTCCTGTCTAGTCCGGTGTCCATAAATTTACATAATTCAATATTAGTTCATTCCCATACATTTTCACCTTTAATACTGTACGATTGATAATTACCATCATCTTGATGGATTTATTGCATTTTACGAGGGCCAGAAAAAAAAGTGTCCATCCATGCACGGGAAGAAACATATTCATATTCAACTTCGGATTTGCCTTCGCTTGCAACAAAATGGATGGGGACTTGGAATTGGTATTAATTATAATTACAGTCAAAAACACTACGGTACCTCCGCGTTCACGACGAGGAAGAGGTTGAAAAAAAGTTGAAAAAAATTGGGGAAAAAAGCACGTTTCATCCACAAGTTCTAATCTGACACGGAGTTGGAATATTTAGTAGAATGGTTTTGGTCAGTGCAAGGAAAGTTTGAAAAGAAACTTTTTAGTCACTATACTGTATAGAAATTACATCCCAAAAAATAACATGGCTATTATAAGCAAACAAAGATGGATGTAAAAAGGAATCAAGTGGCAGGTTTTATGATTAAAAGGAGACGTGAGATCCCAGAGCGGAATGATTCTGGGGGGAAATGAAGGTGTAAGGTATGTTTCCTCCTTCGCATACCACCCCAGAATTTCAATGAGCTCCAAAGGAAAGTAACTGTACCTAAATATTTAAAAGTATGTATATTATATGATTACATGAGAAGGAGATCATAGAAGGACAGGAAGCATACTTCTTCTTTTTCTCTTTGGGTGCTCTTAAATCTTCGCCATGTCTACTTGTCCAGGCAGAAGCTACCTCTCTACCCGGCAATCAGAGATAAAACACAAGAAATGGATTTTTTTGTAACATCTTACGGAATACTAATTTTTCCCTCTCCTACTGACTCTCTCAATTTCCCCCTTATATACACACCTATATGGATACAGACGAAGATCTGGATGGACGTTTCTTTAATCTTTTTCTGACCATTTTCTCCAGTGGAAACGTCTGGGAATGTTCCACTTCTCCCCAATTGCTTCGGGTTGGAGCACGTACATCACGTCTGTGCACTAATTAGTATGCATATAATATAAAATATACATATTATAGAAAATAGATTATATAAATAAAACAAAATAAATGAAAATATACATATGTATCACACGTACTTCATCGTATAAATTCAGGATTTTCAGCATTTGTCTCTTTCCATATTTCCATTTGAGACCCAGATCTTGAAGCATTTGAAGTGCTGATTTTACAAGACATTTTTTAAACCGTTGTTTTTTTTTTTGTAGACCCGTATTTTTGGATTTGGATGGACGGTAATCATACTTGCTTGCGATTAGACCCTCACCCAATAACATATCCAATAGATAAAAGTTGTATTTCAAATATATTCCCTCGTCGGGGCTACCGTTGTAATCTCCAGTTCCTTTTTTTACGGTTGTTTTCGGAGCGACCATCCTCAATAATAAAAGAATGTTGGCGCTGTTGCTCTATACACTTTTTTTTACAGTTTCCTTGTGCTTCTCGACGGGTGAAAGGAGAAAAAAATGGACATGAAAGATATTCAATCATTCATTCCAGTTGTATACATGTACATAAAAAATACATTCATATTTTTTTTTATTCCCTCTCGATTTAAGAACTTTGAGGTCACGATGGAATTAATTGAAATCTTCTTAAGAAATAAGCCTATTTAAATCGGAAACTGACAAATATAAATCATGTTTTTGAAGGCTTTCTGGGACAAAAATGCCCTTGTTATATATTCATACATATATATATTCAATATTCATACTTATACTAGTAGTAGTACATGGTTTTTTACTCCGGAAAGAGGAACTCCTGAGAAGAATCCAGCAGACACCAAGATGTGTTGGTGTGATTTAAATAAGATTAGGGGTGAAAAGTTCGTTTCACCCCATATTTTTCGAACCTTTTGTGTATATAAAAAGAAAAGGTTCTTGAGTTTATAGGGAATGAATGGTGCATTATAAGTCGAACATGGAATGAATGGGTTTCCCCTTTGAATCTCATAATATTTTGTGATATGGAAATTGGTCTCAAAAACAAGTTGAAGGCGACGATTCACCTGCTCCCTATTTGGAACACTTTGTGAGACACAGGGGAAAGACAAGAGGGGCTTCTATCACAGGATCATTTGATTAAAACTAAGATGAACTAGTTTCTTCTTTAACAAAAAAACAGATAAACATTACGATCGTTCGGGGGACTGGAAATAATGAATCAATACATGGGCAAGCTGGAACTGACCTCATTTTTTGATTTTATTGCCCGGTTTCAAGATTATACGTGTTATGCATATCGCGGGTGAAGTAACAAAATCTGATCATATCCAGGGAACCGGAATGGTGGTAATTATTTCTTGTTTGAAGGACTCGCTGGATATGGTCAGATTTTGTATTTCATCATGATGCATAATATGAATATGTATATAATATTTATAATACATAAAGTCTTGAGCAAGCAGTAAGTAGTTTGGCTGTCAGTTGGTTTTCTCTGCGCGTGTGGGTTAGTCACAAATCTCACTTCTGGTCAACACCTTGACTATACAGAAACTGTATATTTATACGGTATATTCATGGTAACACCTGACTGGAGAGCATCTTAAATAAAACCTACACATCCCCGTTTTTTCAGTAGCCATCCCGTCTCAAACGCCTCCTCTCCTAACAGAACCTTTTTGACTTGTCAAAAATTATATGCGTGTATCTGCATGAACAGATTTGAAAAAATGTAAACAAAAATACATTTCTTTGGAAATGTATATGCATTACATAGCCCTTTGGATGTAAGCCCAAACCAAAGTTTTTTTTTGAGTTACATGTTCAAAAAAGTGAGACAGGTTAAGTACACTAAAATATATGAGCAGAGGGAGAACAAAAAAAAATTGGAAAGTGAAATCTGCCCGAGTGTCCAATCTGTACAATCTGACACGACAAAAACTCGGGAGGCTAATTTGAACATGTCCGATTGTTCTTGGAAGTCGCGAGCAGAATCCCTAATTAGAAACTTAGATGTAATAAGCTCCCGATGCTCCAATATTCTCTGTAGGAACATGTTTCAGCGTATCGATCGTATAAATTCTTTTTTTTTTATCTCTGACCACTGACCAACTACAAATAAATGTGCCCACCCCAGTAGTTCTTCTTTTACTTTAAGAGGAGAAAGGAAATTTTTTATTTCCAACTTGCATTCATAGTCTTATCCTCTTTATTGTACGTATTGATGGACAGAATACCTTCGTTTCTGGGGCTTTAAGTAAAAAAATTAAAATCCTGAAAATTACTAACCAAATCCTCCCCAATGGAAATTATTTTTTTCACTCCTAAAAGTCTGACTCCACGCATTTTAAATGTATTACCCTGTAATGTAGATTCAATTAATTCATACCAAATTCTGAGTCAATACAAACACAATGTATAAATTACATAGGCAGGAATGGGAACCAATATGTTAATTTTTAAGCTGTATTGTCTTTAAATAAATAAAAGTCACCTGTCAAATCCCTTCATCCTAGACGGGGGCCTTCCCTATACAAAAGTAATGTTTTGGAGGGTGGTAAATATTTCCTGAGAACCCCTTCAATTCCCTTCTCCTTGCCTATCCTTTAACCGGAATTCATTATTCACGAATTAATTCAATTCTCTTTCTCCCTTTCAGCCTGGCGTCCATCAAGACCTCTTAAACAATTTGTACTTACAAACTTTTTATACTTTGTAACAACAAGTTCCCGTTTTGTTGGATATGTCGTGGATAAAATTATTGGACAGTCCAATGATCTTTCTCGGAGATTCGTCAGTGTGATAAAATCATCTTCTTTTCTTGTCGTCCTTTAATAATTCTTCTCCCAACGTTGGAAGCAAAAGGCAGACGTGAACCGGATTTTACCATGTAGAGATTTCAATCCCCAACAAGCACAAATAATCCTGAGATATACGATGGACATCACTGCCAAATATGTGTACCATGGAAGAAATTCGATCTTTTATAAACTCAATCTTAATCCAAGTACATACGTATGTATGTATGGAAACCTAAACGGAAACTGATTGAAACATTCATTTGAATACAGCTATTGTCAATAGTCCCTACATTAACTCAATAGCACAAGCTGTACACTGTTGATTGAAATACATTGCATATAAAATGCACGGAAATGTATATAAATACGGCATTAAACCACATACAGACTAGAAACAATTTTTTGTTCGTTTCACCATTTACTTTTTGTACGAATAAAAACTCACATTCACCTACATCATTTTTTCTTGTACTTTCTCTGCAACTATTTATTAATATGTCATTAGGGATAAAAGCGTATTTGTATTTTACATAATCATTTCCCCCTCCCCACGCATATAATATACATTAAAAAAGAGTAACATATTCCCCCTTTCTCAGACATGACGAGCTGTACTCGCTATAAGTTTGAGTTGTGTGAGACCACCGTGACTTAATTTGATTTAAAGGCGTACTAAATTCACTGGAGGGAAGGAAAAACTAATAGCTACCTTTGACCACCTCCTCTCTCACACTCTGAACCTGGTAAAGAAAGGACTTGAGACGTGTTTCCACACTCAAAAAAGTAGATCTCCGGCGAAGAATATTCATGTAATACTTTTTCAGGAGTCTTTGGAAGCTCCGTCTTTTATTAGGCGTCCTACCTCCAACACAACCCAAACACGCAATAGGATAAGAAAAAAAAAAGAAGGTCCGTCAAAAAAAAGGTTCTCCAGGCTCTGGTCAGCATGTTATACCCAAGAGAATTGTGTGTACATAATATTAATGTTACGAGACTCAATGAAGCCCTATGTAAACAGTGGGCTATTGAATTACAAACATAATTCACCTCCTCCACGGACTTTGAAGTAACTGCTGAGAAAGAAAAAAATAATTAATCTCTGAACTAGATGCATACAGATGAAGAACTTATTTTCATATACTTATTATACAATAACAAATCGCAATCATGTTTCCCTGTCCATTCTTTTGGAGAGAGAGAGACAGAGAGAGGAATTACGTGAGAGGAGAGATGGGAAGCACCTGTAATCAGCAGTCAACACAAGTACTAGGATCTTTTTTAATGACATATATACATATGTAAAATATCTTCTTTGAATCCCCTATAATACTCCATACAAATAGAAATACAAAAAAATGGTCGGCACACACGATTGTGTGCTCCACGGATTCATGTTTCTCTTTCCAGAGCTTTCAACTTTCTCTGCCACTATGTAACATCTCCCACGGTGGGGATCATGGAGAGTACTTGATCCCTACCGTAAAAACAAAGAAAGTTTTGGTGACTGCGATTAACATACATATATCTATTTCATTCTTATAGGCCCTCAAGACAATGCTTCTCATTAATTAATGACTCTCCCAAGTGCAGCAAAAAACATCTCAGTTCATACTCTCACACTGGAGCCGTATATTTACTTACGGATCCATGTCGGAAAAACTGGAATGCTTAATGCACGGTGTCCAAACAATCATTGCCACCCGTATGCCGCACAAACCGGAAGTCATAGGAGATAACAATGGGAGCGTTTTTTGACAAATGTATATTATAATTGTGTATCTAAAGGAAAAAATCCAAATCGATCCAACCCACAATGACCGAGCTACAACAATTCTAACCGTGGTAGGTCCAATATGCCGAATTTTCTAATTAAATTTTTTTAAAAAAATGTCTTCAAAAAATTAGCTAGATTCAAATTTCAAATTTCGTTAGATTTGATTATACTAATAATTTGCAACACAAAACTTTTTTCATCCGTCTCGGCCGTTTATCGGTTTTGAACTGCAGGTGGGAGCAATAATTACTTGGGACCTCCATTAGTAATTTTTTTATGTACTCTTTAGCGTGACCACACCGCAGGATTTTACCACAAGTCTGAGAATACCCCTGACTCCTTTTTTTTACATGAAAAACTACTTACTAAAAGCGTGGATGAAAAGAGCAGGATTTTCCTGGCATTTGATACACATCGCCTTCCTGATTGAAATTATATATTACAGCTCCCACATTATACAATATAGCGCTATAAATAAGAAAACATCTTTTTATTCAAGCCTTTCCCTAATAAAAATCACTTGGTAGAAGCTATATGTAGGTCTGTAGGTATACAAATGCATGCATGTTTACCAAAAGAAATTAAATACATTTTATTATCCTCCGTCTTGTTGCCCGGTGGTCCGCAATTTTTTCCTCTTAATACAACCAATACAGCCCTAAGATTTATGCAATAACTGAAATTTAACGTGCGTTCCTTTCATATTTTACGTTGAATGGCTCATTTATATACTGTATGATTGATGAACTTCTTTCTTGGTCATCAGCACTTCACTAACATCACTAACGTGTAATGAATGAGCCGTAAAAATCTGGTTTGAATCCATGTGATTATGATTACTATCCCAAAAATATACATACATTAATAATAAAAATTTAAAATAATAAAAATTGTATAAATGTAAAAAAGAAGATGCATTCCTTCAGAATTCGTGAGCATATTCGGAATTTAAGATAGAAGAGGAAGGGAAAACATTGACAATGGCTAATTTGGAGCAAAAAGAAGTTTTAATATTTTAAATTCGTTCATTTGAATTTATGTTTATGATCAAATTGGATAATTGACAGTAAAAGATTTTAATATTTGAATTTCGTTCATTTAAAACTACACCAAAAAGAGGAAGCTCTTCATTCTTCCTAGCCCATCATTAAGGAGGTATATCCCTTTGAATTATCACGGCAAAAGTACAGTTATTCGTCCAGTCACGTTAAAGGGCTGGTGCTTCCTGTACATATTCACATGGAGACAAGTGCATGTGGCTTCCCTTCAGACCAAACAAAAAAACTCAGATGTTCCAACAGAATCCGACGCCTTTTAACCATTGATAAAAAACAATGGGAATCCGGGTGTATGAACAGCTAGAATTCAACCAGCTAACTAATTACTCCCAACCAAACGGGACCATACGTCAAATGGCACAAGGAGGATGATTAATTGCTCCTCATCCCGTGCATAATTCCAGTAAGTTCTTCCACATTACACATTGCATCCGACTGTGGCAAGTCATACATTCCGCCTACCTACTTGGGTTTTGATTGAACATTTCCCAGCACTTGTGTACATCCTACTATTTATCCAGAAGCTCCGTGACGAATTTTATTTACTGGAAACTCTGGCTTTCCTTTTCACTCCTCAAACCTTATAACATTCCACTGCGTCCGATATAAAGTACTAAAATGTCTCTGTTTCCCTTCATCTCTAGGCATTTTTTTTAAAACCTGCGCATATTTGAAGTTTTGAAGCTACCTTTTTGCTGTCGTATTTTATCTCCCTCGTGAGGGAGATTTTGGCAGAAATAATAGTAATAATAATTGTCGATTTTCCCTTTCACAGACCATAACTTGTGCTGGAATATTTTATAACCCGTTTTTCTTCCCCTCTCCCTCTGTGGTTACATATTTCAATAATAACGGGCATGTAACATAATATCTATATGTATGGAAAAAAAGAGACTGAATAATGTCGAGTAGTTATGACCCAAACGGTCATAAATTAAACTTAGGCTCCCGAACCCGAAGTAATCACCTATACATTTTGAATGAAGACATAAAGGTGCTTGTAACGATAGCAATAAAGAGAAATTTACAAGGGTGCTGGGCTGTATTAAATCAAATCAAAAAGGTGAGAGAGAGAGAGAGAGAGCGAGAGAAATAAAGACAGAGAAGTGGCTGGGGAGGTTGGATTTGAAGGGGAAAACTTTGCACTTGCAACGAGTGAAAGAAGGAGCGGACAGGAGAAAAAGACTTATGTACATCGTAAGTAATAATAATTGTTATTGTTTCAGATCAAGTGGAAGCTGTAAATTAGGAATTCCGTCGATTTGCATCATTTTTCAAATAGTCGAGTTAACCACAGTGTATAAGATACAAGAAAGCCTTCTTCTTTGCAACACTCTGTGACTGCGAGGTAAATGCTGTGAGGGTTGAGCGAGAACCGCCTATTTACGAGCTATTGAACGAAATATCATTCACCTCGTCTCCATTTTAATGTTCTCTATAGGATATGCACATATAAATGTATAGGTATATTTATGTATGTACATGGCTACAGCAAATATAGAGATTACACATTATAATTTCCAAATTCTTGCAAATGTTTGTGTTTTCACGGAATACTAGCCGCTTCTGATGACAAACATTTTCAGTGATGATTGCTTGAGGTGAGCAATTTTCATCTTTCAGGAAGATAATAACACTACCTTTTAACTTTCTGACTTTATCGGAGAGCAATCGACACCCTCTCAATCTCTTCTTCATGTTCTTTTGCGCCTCCCTATTTACATGTGAAGGTTTGGAAGCAAAAGGAGTTAAGTTCTTAAATTTTTACAGCACTAAACAAAAATCATACAAAATAATACTACAAAAATCCAATGGATATTTTTGCGCTTGTACAATTCGCTTGTAAGTATATAGATATGCACGTGCTTCAACAAATCCAATTCCCGCAGTTTCATTACGACTTGATGGCATTCAAGGTGCTAGTTTCGAAAATTTTTGGGACTTAATTCATTTTGCTTTCTACGCATCTTCATATGTGTAAAATAAGTAGCCTGTAAATACGTAGTTTTGTGGCTCATCGCCTCCCAACATAAAACTACATTTGTCTGAGTCATCTACCATAAAAGGCACTTTTCAAATTCACAGTCTGTGAAAGTAATGAGTGAAGTCAAGATAATTTTCTCTCTTTCAACTAATTTTCGGTTTTTTTTAATCTTTTCCGGATCGGTGATTGTGATAATACAAATGAAATTCAATATGTATCCACGGCCGATTGAATTTCTACTTGAAATATATTGTAATGCAACACGTAAAAGTTGTGGTAAAAGCTTACAAGAAATTGAATCAGTATTTATTATACGTTTATGGAAAACACAAATTAATGTTTTCGCCCGGGATTGACTGACGGCCATGATAGTGGAGATAATGAAAAAATCATTCGTCGTTCATAATTCTTTTTCATCTTTATTACTATTTTAAATGTCTTTTATTGCTGGAACCACAAGATTATATGGCTTTTGAACATCAATCTTACATCGTTTTCTCTACCCGGAGCTTTAATAAAAATCCCCATTATTCAAGCCTAAAGTAATATCTTATAGCTATACAAATTACAAAAATTGCTAGTACAAAAATGTTTATGTAGTAAATCTTCATTACATCACACGTGCAAATGTCCATGGTCCTAATCGGATGTCGCCGTGCCCAATGTAGGAAATATAAGTTCGAAAATCACTGGTCATGTGCTCCATCATACTGGAAATTGCAGAAATCGGGATAATCAGCGAGTTTTTCAACGTATCCCATTGTATTTTTGTACGTGTGCTATTTGTATGCACATGATTTATATACACAAGCGTTTTAAGGGCGAGACAGTAACTTTCGCGTCACATGAAGATTATAATAATCTCATTAAAACTAGTGTACATCAGTGTATAAGCTAGCCATAATAATATTTCATCGTCCCTGAGTTCTGGGTAAATTGAAGCAAATAGAGATTGGCCACATAATGGCGCATAATTGGTTTAATGGGGACGTGACCAAACGATGGGGACTCGAATCTGTCCACGGGCAGAACTGGGAATCGCTTAAATATTATTACTGGTAGTTTTAATTATCACAGGTTTTTTATACTTTAAACAATCGCGATCGCCAAAGCAATCCCCATTTTTCCCAAATGGTCAACCACGCTGGCCAGTTCAAAACAAAAATTCTCATTGCCTTCTATACATAATTTAGTAAAATACATGCATCCAAATGTCAAGGTAGCAAATATTCCGTAAATATCTCAGTGGTATTTCATAAAATCTCTTATAAAGTATGTCATAATCTCTTAAAATCTCTTAAATTACCCGGTAGGTCCATGGCATCAATAAAATTATACAAAAAGTCAGCGTACAAAATATACAAAACAATATTTGTATATTATTAGTATTTAGGTAGTATAGTCATTTAGAAAATATTTTTCCATCACGTCACGCGGTTCCAAAGATTACAAAATATAGATATACATAGGTATAAACATGTACATATGTGCTGAGTGCAAGCGTCGTTTTGTTTTTGATGTCGTATAGTAGCTGAGATTTTTCTCTTTGGGTCAAAGTGAGATCCTCACATCCTTTTGTATGGAAAGGGCCCGGAAGAGGACGGGGAAACTGATCACACTTCAATTCATGAGATCACACAAGGCATCGATGTAGGATTGAGCCATTTGAAGACACTCGTACTTGGACAATTGCCGATCGGAGCCAATGGATGGTAGAACTGCACGAAGTCTTTCGAAGGCGTAATTCAAATTCTGCATTCGACGTCTCTCACGAGCATTTGCGGCTAACCTCCGTTTTTGTTTCACTACTGGATTTGCCTGCACATAAAAAAAAGTAAACGTTTGAGTGAGATGAAGATATTTCCTCCAAATGACATCTTTGTTTAGAGCACAAAGCTTTCGAAAAAAAAAAAAAAAAAGTGAAGCAGCTAAATACTTTTTTGCAAAAGATTGTCATAATGTCATAAAAGATGAACTTACATTCTTCCCATTTCTTTTCTTCCTCCGTGACTCAGATTGAGGATGTGAACTCCTGGAAGAAGATGTCATCCCTTGACTTTCGTCCTCAATGTCAGACTCTCCCATGGTCACGGGACGGGCTGAATTATTCCCAAGGTAACTACCATCACATGAGTCGGAGTCCGTGAGACTGTCCAATGAATTCATGGCATTACTCCGGCAATCACTGGGTAAATTTGGAGTCATTAGAGGTAGGAAGTCGTGAGTGGTGGTGAAGGATGATGTGCTGGCAGATGAATCACTGGGAGAAGGCATGGAAGGATGTGATGTCACGGAATGAGGACTGGATACTGGACTTGAATTTGGACTATTGAACCCCTCCAAGAAATCTGGAGTCTCCATTTTAAAGACACCGTAAATGACGACGGGTAGATCTTCTGAACCTTCCGTTTTCACCCTCACCGAAGTATTTGATATTCCAGCAGAGGAGCACTGATCTAGATGCAACATCTTCAATCCTGACACTAACCTGGTCAGCAGAGCAAGGACAGAACTTCCGGGGCTTTTTTTTAAAAAAACTACCCCCCACCGAGATTTATGTGCGCACTGCAGTAACTTTGAATTAAGTATTTATTTCTGTCTTTGGAATGAATTTTATTTCATTCCAAAATAATTAACCACTAGGAAACTTGTTTTGGGGCAATATGAGTTCACACCCAACAATCCCGTTGGACTCTCCAATGGCAAAAAGGTGATTACTTATGGACCACAAAAATTATAGAATGTAATAAAATATTCGGAAGTAAAAAAAAAAAAAAAAATATGCCGGACAGGTTCACCACCAAAAATTATTGTTGACGGGGCAGTGAGACGTGAGACCTTTTCGACAAGACGAGCACGCGGGTAATAACGTGTCAGTGAGTTGTGAAGCAAGTTTTTGTCTTGGAAGATGATGATTCTCAGAAGGTATATTATTCTTGAAGAAAAAGAAGGGTCTCAAGAGAAGGATCTTTTTGTGAGAGAGCAAATAAATGGAGAGATGTTGAGTGTTCGGTCTCTTTCCTAGCAACTGGATGAAATCTGGATGAGTTTTTACCTTTTTAACTTTTTACTCTACTTCGGCTGGTTCCTTTTCCTCCTCCTCCTCCTCCTCCTCCTTCACCTTCTCCTCCTCACCATCATTATTACGGTTCATGTGAATCTTCTAGTCCTTCTACGTATGTACCAGCCCGTGTGAGAGACGTCAGAGTGCATTGAAAACAAAAGTAAGTAATAAACTGGTTGCTCTATCCTTCCTAGATTAATATGTATATACATACCAAAAATTGCCTCCCTTCGATTTTTCTATATATAACACTCACCAGGTATACTAAAAGTGCATAGTACATCTTTCTGGTGGCTTCCAAGTTATTATGAGGTCCAGGAGGACTTAAAACAGGTAGGGCATGATGTACTTTTACATCGTACATATTGATTCTCTTTCCACGTACACACTCATTACTTCTGGTCCGGTTCGGATCATACGCTGGTTTCCGCTCATTTCTCTCTTCTACTCACTTTGGGTTACTTTTTCCCTCTCACTCACTCTCTCCTTGTCTTAAGTCTGAGAAGAAGAAGAAAAAACTCTCTCTCTCTTCTACCTTGAGCTGTTGAGTTTCCCAAACCATATGCATTTGTATATATACAAATATACCATAGGAATATGTAAACATGCATATCCCCATTGAGGGTCTACTATTACCTATGTATAGCTATAGTAACTCTGTCTACGGTTAAAAAAATCGTATTACCTCTGGGCTACTTCATAGATTCGAGTGAAATCCCCTTTTGCTTTACATTTTGATCACTTGGATTTTAAGCTGGAATGATACGTGCCATGGTGCCAGTGGTGGATCTTCAACATAATTCATCTCTCCCGACCTTCTTTTTTTTATGTATATCATTCTTCTTTCTCCACGTTCACCCCCTCCAAAAAATCTAAATTATAACTTAGGTAAAGCAATAATAGAGGAAAGAGAGGTGCACGAGCTATACTTAAAAAAAAACATTCTTTCTATGTAATTCAACCGTATGCAGTTCCTCTGGGAAAGGAAAGGGCTTTTTGTTTTCTTTCATTACCCCTTTTTTTATGTCCTCAAAATGATATCAACAAGTGGCAATATATATGACATGTTGATTTTTATTTTGACATTTTTTTTACCAAGAGCACAAGCGGCAAAAATATCCCTGAAAAATATTTCCAAGGATAATCACGAAACATCATTTTGGACATATAACATGATATAATGTGGGTATGTCCATCCGAGTATTGTATTTCAATTTTTGACGGCTATTTGAACGCATGTTATACCATGCGTGTTAGAAGGTATTATGGAGAAGAAATATTAGCGATAATATGGAATTAAAACTGTTGGAGAATCAAAATGAGAGGAGACCACCTTGTCGGGAATTGGCCATTCCCTGGAACCAATCCATGAAGTCCCAGAGCTGTCAGTTACTCCACTAAAACCGTTTTGTTGCACCAAAAGATTCGGCACACCTTTCACCACAACTTCCATATGCATTTGCCCAATCCCAAGCGTGATTAAAAGGGCTTTATGCACGCGTGAGCCAAGTGTGCTTGTCTCCTAAAATGCCTGCACACTCACACGAACACGTCAGTATTTGATGGGGATGTTAATTTACAAAACATTTTTATGTTAATAATGGCCAGCAGACTACAGAAAAACACTAATGATTGTGTACATCAGAGGAGAATTGTGACTTAATGCGATCAGCGGCC
This sequence comes from Disparrhopalites patrizii, assembly GCA_034698585.1. NCBI lineage: Eukaryota > Metazoa > Arthropoda > Collembola > Symphypleona > Sminthuridae > Disparrhopalites > Disparrhopalites patrizii. Next base: position 44,617 of record JAQGBT010000309.1, read on the forward strand.
GCTTCCAGCCGTCCACTTACATACTACTGAATTCCTGGGAAGAGATTCATGCCAATTCAAGTACATAAAATCTTATAGGAAAAGGAAGAGTTGAAAGAGGGGGAAGAAATAAATAACATTTTAGGTCTATATTTTTTTTATAAAATAAAAGCTTGGAGATTCTGTCAGAAGTTTCCTGTATGCCCTTGTACATATATATATACACGGACAGGAGGAGTGTAGTGACAAGATGAAACCTGAGATGCTCATAGCTAAAGAGATTGATAAAATGCTAATGATATGTATGCTATTACATTTGAAAAAAAAAATGTTCAAGAAGGAAACGGGATGAGCGGCTGCCGGCAGGATAAAAAGTAAGAACTGTTGATTCTAAATGGTTCATTGTGTCCATTCTTGATGCTAATGATCTTTGCGTACTTCCCATTTTAATTAGGAGAGCAGCGTGGCGGACTCGAACTTCCAGGAGCAAAAGCTCGGTCAAAAGAAAAGAATTCCTGGTTGTTATAATGCATTCATCAAAAATGATACTGGTTATACCTACCACGGCTCACCATGTAATGAGCATACAGTGTATTATACACAAAAAGGGCTTTTATCTATTAAAAAAAAAAAGACGGCTTTTACCTTGATTTTTTTTATAGAATGCCCAGGATGCCTTAAAGGACTTGTGATTTTGATAGTGGGTATTAAGCAGGGGCAGTGAAATCATTTTCACTCACATTAAAGCCACTGGAAAAAGGGTTAATGGGAACTGGACCCTGGAGGATGGTTTACGTGAACAAAGATGACACTTGGCTTTTTCTTAAGTCACACTTCCATTTTTCTTTCTATCTCTGCTCCATCTCTTCTCATTTACGTCGTGTCTCCCTTCCATCTACAAGCATTGCTCATGTTGAGGAGGAAAGATTCTGAAGGAACCTCTTCTTTTTCTTCTTCTTTCTATGAACATGTATCAATGTAATGGCGTGGGTAGGAAGGCTGTGGCACATCCCAAGAGTTACCCGTGTGTATGAACATAAAGACAGGATTGATAGATAAACAAGTGAAAATAGGTCAAGTCCAGTTTTTCTTCCGTCAGACACGAGAAAATTAGGTCAGCATGAGACGTGAGCTCTCGACACAAAACTGGAGCCGCATCAGAGAGAGACTTTTGGAGAGATGGACACACACAGAAGAAGAATAAAAAAAAACTTGTACAAGATCTCAAGTTCATCGTTCATCTACAAAGCTACAAATCATAGTAAAAATCATTATGTAAATGGTTTTGCTTGAAATTGAGGAGCAACTAGGGAAATCAAATACCATTTCCTTCTTCCTCCCTCTGTCTTCATGGGGTTATAGCGAAGTGAGAGAAAGCTTTCAAGTTCTCAGTTCTTTTTTTTTTATTTACTGTAGAAACACACACACGAAAGGAAGATCCTAAAGCACTAATCGTTTCCTATGAGGATTTATTTAAAAAAATGCTCTTTATCCCCAACTCATCAATCCTCTTTTTTCAAGCTTTTAAACAAGTGCACAGAGAAAACCCGGGGGCCTTTCAATTTTTTTTTGCTCTTACTAAAAATTTTTAATTACACTCCACGCAATATGATTTTGAAAACAAGCACTACCTTGTTAAGTGCTTTAAATGCCTGAACAAACTTCATTTTCAAAGCAAAAAGCTCATATAACCTCAGCAAAAAAAAAGTATTAGTTCACGTCAAAGGAAGACAAGTAAATGCCCTGGTCAAGATAAATATTACAAATGGATTCTGTATGATCAGAATGGTGGGTTTTATTTATTCCAATTTACTATGTTTTCCCATTAAACAGGATATAAGTTAAATAATTTTGACATAATACTGTTCTGGTTTTTTATGGGGGGGGGGGAACTTATTCCATAAAGAGAATAATAAACAAAGATTTAATATCCGTAATGGACACCGAATCCGTCGAAGGTGAGGTGAGCCACTTGAGGGACGGCGGAATAAGCGACGCCCAAGAGGCTGGCAGGGGCAGCAATAGCCTTTCCAACGGGAGCAGCATAAGCCACTGGAGCGGCCACAGCCTTAGCCACGGGAGCGGCATAAGCCACTGGAGCGGGAGCGGCATAAGCCACTGGAGCGGCAGCGTAAGCTGGGGCAGCATAAGCGGCTGGAGCATGGGCAGCATAAGCCACTGGAGCTGGAGCAGCATAAGCCACTGGAGCAGGAGCAGCATAAGCTACTGGAGCAGCCACAGCAGCAACAGCTGGGTTCGTGATACGGGTATCATGCTTCCGGACGCTGGAATAAGCGGAGTCAACAGCCTGGAAAATCAACAAAATCCCGTGTCAAAACAAAAAAATCCAACAAAATGTCCAAAAAAAAAATCAGCACAACAATGCTAAATCATCCACAATTATCCATTCGTTTGCTAATAAAGGAAAGAAACCTTGGATTGATGGGAGACAGTGCTAAGTCCACCTAATCCCAAACCACGGATGGTCTGCTCGGATTGAGCTCCAACATGGCCATCATAAACAACGCCGGCATGAGCAGCGGCGAGGAGAGAAAAAAGAGCAAGAGCCTGCGAAAAATCACAAAAAAAAATTTGCTGGATAAAAAATCACGGAATTTGAACAAGACGACACATGAAGATTTGTTTTTTATTTATTTCGAAAATGAGAAATTGGACCGGATTTATAGTGAATTTATTATGAGATTGACTCATACCTTGGTGAACATGTTGATATTTTTTGCTTTCCTCTTTCGGTTTTTTTTAAATTTATCCGAAAAGCTGAGATGCGGGGAGAGTCACTGGCTGTGTCTTCACTATAAGAGAACTAACGAATGAATCAACGACGGTAGGACGACTCAACGTCGTTTATATAGCGGGTCAAAGAAGGGCGTTGTAATTCAATAATCAAATGAATGACAAGAAACCTCATTGCTTAACCTTTTTTTTACCTTTACATATTATTATATATGATTCATATTTGGGGAGAGTAGAGTACACTCAACCTACCTTTCCCATATATCCATTACCTTAAATATGAGATAACCCTGATTAATAGTTAGAAAATATAGTTGTTTTAATCACAGACGAACTACCATTGTTGCTCCCAAACAAAATGGCTTTTTAATACATTCACCCGCTCAAAAAATTACATTGTACATATATTATATTATATACGATTGCTCATATTAAGGCAAAGGCAATTATGATACAGATACTTTCAATTTCTCTGGTTAGTTAATACGCCAAGTGCATGCTTCTATAAAAGTTCCGCATTAAAATTGTAAACACCAAAAGTGTACAGTTGCGAATTTATAGGTATCTTTTGATATCTACTACAAGTCCCGTTTGGGCTTTTATATCAATGCATGTGCTGTTGATGTACGTATAATGATTGTCTCTAAGCTACTATACACCTATGCTTATGTAAGTATGCATCCCAAAGTCCTTTCACTTCCATCATGAGAAATTCTTCCACAGCAAGGATCTTGACTGGCCTACTAAACCATTCACGATTAACACCAATACATGTACATGTGCACACGTGCAACAATGGACTTTTTTTTGCTCTCATATTCTGGAAGTGTTTCCATGTAACAAAGTGTTTTTTTTGTACAGCACATCATACGTATGACAAGTGTGTAAGTGTATACACGTACAATAAGTACATTAAATCTCAGCAGTGGCTATCTAGACTAATAGCCAGCACCTTGTTTACTATAACAGACAGGGACATGATCACAAATTATGGGGGAATAGCATTGGAAGTTGTCAATTTTTATATCCCATTACCTTGAGAGGAACATTCTTGACTTGATTAAGTTGTATGAGATATACTAAGTAATTATATAAGGAAAGTTATTTAAGGATAAAATGTATTGTGACTTCTAAGTTGCTAATACAAGTAATTAAATTTTGGGCCTCAATCACAATCATCTTTTTTTTCTTGACTCTCATATGCCACCAGATATATGTGTAAGTGTGGTATAAAAACATCTTTGAATCGCTAATCAAATGCATTTTGCCCTTACTTGCTCATCTGTTTAATAATAAAGAAATTCTTATACTGCGTTACTGCATTTACCTCCTGATAATAGTGGCTAAAAAGGTATACTCTATAAGCAACGTATATGTACATATGTATGTCTTTTAATGGTAATTTATCATGTGCCTTAGGAAATGTGACTGATATTCCATTCAACGATCTTCGCCGGTCAAGATCTCTAGTAATTTAACAATGTTTGTCAAATTATGACAATATCGATGTCTGGCAATGATTAAGTTCACTGAACTCAATATTTTCTAATAGATAGATACTTCTATAGATCCTCATTCCAGTGATTTTGTATGGGAACCAATTTAATTACCAGTTTAAGCTCTAGAGAGTCAGATTCCGTTAGAATTTCAGACTAAAAGTTCCCATCACAATTATTATATTTAAAATAAGATAATTAATGGAAGGAGGGTGCGGGTAGCTGATAAAAATTACACCAATATATATAATTTATATGCCAAAAAATTGTAAAATAATTACTATAATTATTGTATTTAGGTATAATTATTGTATTTGGTGTGTCCACAAGAAATCCCGAATAATTACTATAAAGGGGAAGAGGCAAAAATCCCGATACTTATGATAACGTTTAGTTGTGTGTACGAACATAAGTTGTTTTTTGTGGCTGCGGCGGCACAAAAGATTGCTCAGGGCTTATTCAGGCTGCGAATCTGCATTTACCAGAGTAAAGATCAAAAAAATAAATCTTTTACGCATTGTTCTTTGTAAAAATTATTGGTCCTTGAGGTAGTTCAGGGTGCGATTACGTTTAATATGTATACACTGAATATACTCAATATTATTAGTAAACAGTCTGAATGACTATGCTTTCAAGCACATGAACTAATTATTGATGTAACTTGTAGTAAAAAAACAGACGCGTACATTCATATATTGAGTCTGTGCGTGAGCTTTCTAAAATGATACAAAAGGCACTCACATTTATTATTAAATGGAGAGGGCGAGGTATGACTTTTACCAAATAAGAAACCTTTATATAACGGCGAGGTCTTGCCCAGAGATCGAAGGAGGATGTGTGGCCCCATGTCTATTCTTGACAAATACGTTAAGGGTATATGTATTATACCACCCTCAAATAATTTACTTACTATTTATATAAATATTTACGTTTATCCCTCACGCCCGGTGTGATTGTTGAAGGAATTATTTTTTCGTGTTTGACACTAATTGACCCGGCCCAGCTATGGTTTGGTACACATTCGGGATCCGCTCATTTTTTTTACCGGAAACGATCCATGGTGGAGATTTTCCCATTTTACACAGAATGATTTTTTTTTGTATTAGAGCTCGCTGGGGATGTGGTAAGATTTCGTACTTCACCCTCGATGTGTGAATTGTACATGTTTGCAGAAAGTCCTTGAATGAAAGGTAAAAATGTGACTCTTGTGACCTTTATAACCATCAATTTTGCCATAAGTTCTTTCAACTCTACCTTGGAATCTTGTCTACTCTGTATACGTTAATTGTATTCACAGTAATTAGTACATTGAGGTGCATTACATGAGTATACTTTGCTTTTTGAATACAAGGAGTTAAAAAATCCAAATGGGTACCCAGTTATGTACAATATATACATATATGTATAACATAATTTGCTTACACCCAATTTAGGACTGGTATTAACAACCTACGTAAAATAAAGTAAAAGGAAGGATTTTTCAGGTTATAAACTACCAAAAAACCCTAAAGACTTTGATTCTTATATTATTTCACAAATTGTCGCATCTCTCTGGCCGTCTTTTACCATTGGTTTCCTTGTTGTCTCCGCCAAAAAGGTCGCCAAATGTTTTCAGTTTTTTTGCAGTTGATGTCAGTGTAAAATGTTTCTGCACGTCTGCAGTTCATTCGTTCTGCCGATGGAGAATTCCATTCTCTGTATGTAATATGCCATTATTAGGTTATACTCAATACATACAATAAAAAACAATTTCATTGCTATTTATCGCACAATCAATCATTAGCGCCGTTCCTAACAATAATCCCTTGATTCCAAACATGTGCACACTTTCTTTCTGACTCTTGAGAATGTGAGTAAATGTTTTGCGTAATACTCACAATCGTCATATCACAAAAAAGTACATATGCATTCAAAAGTGTGGCATGAGGCCCGACTGCCCCAACAATCGCCTCTCAGTCATCTATACTGAGCACCAGGGGTTCAGTGACAGTGTTAAAGGTTATCTTCATATACTACATTTTTTTTATAGCTATAGATATGCATTTCCCGCAACAATAGCCACCGCCCGTATGTATACAATCTCATTACTCATTCCATCCTTGTCCAAAAGGTACTTTCACATGTGAATAATATTAATTGATGCCTTTGGAAGGAGAATTTTCTCCTTCTTATGTAATATAAAGTATAATTATAATGGATGGATAATTACAATGGATGCTTATTGCTTATGTTTGAAAACAAAATATAGAAATATTCCAACAATGACGTACTTTATTTAAATTTGCCCAGATAGAACACCAAATATAAATTTTTGGTGATAGCTTTGCAATGAATTTTTTGTTTACGGTAAGATATGATTGCATTTCATGATGAAACCTCGACTGTATAAATAGAAACAGAATCAGGTGCAATGATTCCCAGAAGAAAGACGGTAATCCGCCACTTATCAGGCTAGAACAAGCATTAAGACATTGATAGAATATTGATTAACTCTATACACTGGTTACGGCTAAATATTTGTAATTAAAACGTATTATTATTGCTAAAACACTTGAAAATATGGACAATATTATTGTTTGACTCGTGCAAAAACAATCTTATTAAAACTTGCACCTGGCACGACTAAAAAAATGTGTACAATCATTATTTTAGATATAAACAGAATTAGCATTACTGGCTATTACAAATTTACAAAGTAAGATTACTAAGCTGACGTATCACATTCTTGCACTCCTTATTCCATTATTAAAAAAAAAAAAAAAATGTACCCTACTCCCTACTTCTAGAATTCTTAATTTTCGCGAGCCATAGTTTAGAAAAATAGTGGAGGAAAAATGGGTCATAATTTGATGATTCCTAAATGTAGTAGAAGCATAATTATGTCTACAGAAAACTGCGAAATATCTTCAGAGCAATCGCCTTCAGATGCAAACTGAAAAGCTCCAGTAGTTTGTCGTATACTCAATAATAAATGCTTCTGGAAATTCTACCCGTAAACGGAACAATTATATTGCTAATAACATTGGGCGAAGGAAATCAATGGTGTGTCCAACTTAGTTTTCGAGACCAAATGTGTCCAATAGCCTCCAATATTACAGTAGCAGTTGGGAGTAATTGTAAAGAAATTACGTATAGATATATAAAATGTCTGATAGTATTACCAAACCAAAAAAAAAAAAACAGGAGGCAGAATAAAAAAAAGTGCATTTGTAGCTCCTGGTTTACGGCCGGAATTGCGGGAGTGTTTATAGAGACAGCTCATTTCAGCCTATGCCGCTGTGCACCCGAAAACTAATTAGCATAAAGCAATTACTCTTGAAAGCAGGCTTCCAAAATAATTATTTGCAGACTGTGCACTTTCCTCACTCAACACAGGATCACAAAGTAGTTGTCTTCAGCTGCATGCATGTACGTATTATTAAACGTAAACACTTGAAGATGAAGAGCTCTAGTTTTTCTTGATCTCTCGTTAAAAGAAATCCACCATCTGTCCACCTCATGCTAATTACCAATATGTATACCATTGCACTACATTGGACTAGAATTTGCAAATTTTGGGGTCATATTTTATTCTACAGAAGAACATGCAAACACCGGTGGAAAAAGGATTAGTGCTATAAGCAACGGACACCGTCTACATCCAGCTTTTTTTTCATCATTTCTCAACGAGTTAATTGTTCCAAAAATTTCGTCTTCTCAAAAAACAATCTTATTTTCCTCCCTTTTATTTTTTCTTCATCAATTATAATGATCCCTTTTTTGATACAACCATCTCAATTTGATTTGGAATCCCTTGACCCTCTTCACCCTACAATTCCAGTCCATTTTTGTGCAAAATTACCACGGCACAAGCATGATTTATTTAATAAAAAACATGAAAATATGCGCTAACTCACAAACGTTCATAGGAAAAACAAAAGGCTCACAAAATCACCGAATATACCGGGATCTTCTAATATACGTGTCCATATACATACAATATGCCTCGCAATATAGCATAATTTTCTTGCACAAAGCAATAGATGGTTGGGGAAAGAAAGATGACATGTTACCCCCCAATGCGCTTGTTAGAAAGATTACAATTAAGTGAATAAATGTGGGGCTTCTGACGGGGATACAATTATGATTAAGGTCCACTGGAGTTTTTAGTCCAACCTCAGGCATCCCCATCAACGAAGATGATCATCAGACCTTCCGGGGGAAAAATTCCCCCTTATTTATGGACTTGTTGAGCAATCTTGGGAATTTTCTCTCCCTTCATAAGATTTTGCAATGATCCTCTTCCCCCCAAAAACCTTTGCTGTACTAATCTGCCTGCGTAAATTACTGCAATGGTATGTACATCTCCTTCATTGGCCAAAGCTTCTACCTTCCCCCAGAGCTCGCTATGAATACGGAGATTATTATTTTGACGCAGCCCGCGTAATCATGATTAATGGGACAAGTGCCTTGTTTTCTTCCTTAAAGGTTGATGCTGACCCAAGCGGACTAAAAGGCGCCAAAATACCTCCTACCTAGAGTTCTCCCTGACAGCCGATGACCAAGTGCAAGCCTGTGTGAACGGAGATTTAATTCCTGTCAGGATTAGCGGAAAGATGGAATAATCCAAGGGAATAAATGAAGCATGGAAGGATTATGCTTCTGTATAAATTCTTTAATACCGTATCCTTATTTCACTAGTGAACAGTCAAGCCACTTCGAAGGCAATTTTTACTGGTATTTTCTGTTTTCTATTTCTTCCTTTCTCTCTTACTATCCATTTCTCTTTATTTTTCACTCTCTCTATTTTCTTTTACTTTCTCTCTTTCTCCTTCCCTCTTTATCTCTTTCTCTCTCTCTTTCTCTCTCCCTCTTTATTTCTCTCTCTTTCTCTCTCTCCCTTTATTTCTCTCTGACTCTCTGTATTTCTCTCTCTTTCTCTCTCTCTCTTTATTTCTCCCTTTATTTCTCTCTGACTCTCTCTGTATTTCTCTCTCTCTCTCTAATTCTCTCTTCCTTTCTCGTTCTCTCTCACTCTCTTTCTCTCATTCTCTCTCCATTTCCCTCTCCTTCTCTCTCTATTTCTCTCGCTCTTTCTCTCATTCTTTCTCTCATTCTCTCTCTCATTGTCTCTCATGGTCTCTCATTGGCTCTCTTTCTTCCTCTCTCTCTCTCTCTCTTCATTTCTCTCTTTCTCTCTCTTTATTTCTCTCTCTCTCTTTCTCTCCCTCTCCTTGTAGTCCATTTTTACAACTTCCCTCTGCCCCTCCGTCCGTAAGAGTCAGAAACAGTCTCGCTTCTCCAGGGATACCTCCCTATGGAACGGAAGAAAGGGTTAAGAAATGTATTGGGCCAAAATATGTATAAACCCCCTACAAGTCCCCAGCCAGGCTCTGTTATGTTATTTACCTTCCAAAAAAAACAGCCTCCAGTAATATTTTTTGTAAAATCCTTCCCTTTTTACTATCCTCCTGAAGGAAAACGTGTCCAAAGTACGTAGAATCTCTCTAACCTTTAGTATGTGTTTTGATTCCGAGCAGAAGACTTGGACCTTCGAGAGATGCCGTACTGTTGTCCGGGAGACAGTCACCGCCCCGACACCAACACCTCCACGACCTCCCTGGAATCCCTGAGTCAGAAGCACCCCCCGCTCCCGAGGCCCCACAAGAGTCACCGGCCCCTCAGTACGACGAGTAGCAGTGGGAATAGTAGTAGTGTTCCCCTCAAGGGCAATGGTAATAGTCAATGCCATGGGACGAATCCTACGGGGACGAATAACCTGCCTTCCAGTGTCCCCGTTGACCCCAGCCGGGGTCATTGTCCCAATGGCCCCTCCACGACCACGACCATGACGGATCACGGTGATAGTACTACTAACGAGGATAGTGATGCCAAATTCTGGTATTGTGACTCCGATTGTGAGGACTGTGACGATGGGACGGGCTGTCGTTCTTCCTTGGAGAGGACGATTAGTCAAGGAGGAGGAGGAGGTGACCCCCGGAAACGTCCCCTCCCCTGTACGGATCATTGTCAGTGTAACTCCTGTGCCACGGGGGATGAGGAGGAGGATGAGGATGATGAGTTGGACGAAGATGAGGATGATGAGGATGAGGAGGAAGAAGATGAGGAAGAGGAGGAAGAAATCCATGCCATGGAATTAGGATCCTCCTCCTCCTGTTCCCCTCATCATCCCCCATCCCACGGTCCTCCTCCCCGCCTCACCATCCATCACAGTAGCACCCCCTCCATGGTGAGTGAGGGGACCTTGAAGGCCCTGGACATTAGTTGTTGTCTGGACAAGGATTGTGATCATTTGGGAGGGGGAGGAGGACCCGGGAGGAGATGTGCCTCCTCCGCCAGGAGCAGTTCCAAGACCCTCCGGAGTGATGCCCCCACCCCAACTAATATCAAGTCCTCCTCCTCCTCCATGAGGAGCCACACCAAAGAGGGAGGGGATACCAAGGGCACCAATAATGTCATCAGAGCCGTTGACATGGAGGTGACCTCCAAAAGTGACCTCCAAGACCCGAAAATTCCCAAGGACGGTCCCGGACGGACGGAGGAGGAAGAGGATGATCCCATGGAACATGTGTATGGGGAAATCTGTGAGGTGGAAGAGGAGACTGGTACAGGTCCCAGAGGAGGAACTGGTACAGGGAGTAATAAAAGGACTCAGGAGTCATCTCAAGAGGAAGGTCAGAAGATGTCGGGTCGTTCCGGAAAGGTCATTGGGGTCAAGAGGGTGGAAGCTGGCCCTAAATCCCGTGGTTCCAACCAGGCCGGAGGCCCTCTGGAGAAAGAGAGCTTGGCCAAACCGGGCCCGAACCCCTCCGTCCCGGGTAAATGTGAGAGTAATAAAGGGAATAAAAACCAGAAGAATTTCGCCAGCAACAATACCAACAATACCACGAATGTCCTGGGCACAAAGGAGAATGGCTTGACCCCGAAGATTGCGTCCTTGAAATCCCTCAAGACCAAGGCGGCATCCTCCTCCTCAACCTCCTGCGCCTCCTGGCTCCCCAACGCGGCGGGGAAGATGGTTGGGAAGAAGAATGCGTTGAATAGTAAGAAGAATAAAGGGAACCTTCGAGAAACAACCTCCCATAATTCCCAGAATGACTACGTAGAATTCGGGGAGAGACTCCAGCAAGGGCGTTATCCCTGTACGAGGACAGTGAGTGACAATTTTGACACGGACTCGGACTACGTCCAACTCCCGCCACTCTTCCCCCGGCCCCTCCCCAAGAAGCCGGCCTCCAAATTGTGGAAATTTGTCACAAAATCCTCCTCCTCATCCTCCTCCAAATTGAACTCGTTGAGTAGTAGTCATCACAATCTGAATGTTTCCTCTTACTGTACATCCTCCTCAATTTCATCCTCCTCCCAGTCCACCACCCCCAGTCCCACCCCCGGAGGGGCACCGCCGGCTGTGAATTTAAATACTTTGCCCCGACGACATAAGGTAGATCATAGTCTTATTGTTAGTACCAACAATGGTGGTCCCCACAAATTCTCTCCGGGAAAATTCCTCCAAACCTCCAACATGACCAAAATCCCCTCCAAATCCACGAATGCCCTCAATAACCTGGAGTCCTATGCGGGGCACAGGCCGGAGCCTCCTCCGAAGCCACTGAAGCGGCACGTATCCACCTCCGCCACCTCTCCATCCTCCTCCAAGCCAGTGGATGCCCGGTTTATTGCCACCAAGCCGCAGATTTTGGTCCAGACAGCCTACGCCACCCCCGCCCCCATTGGGATCCCCAGCCAAGTCCAAGTCCTCTTCCGGTCCTCCAAAGTCCTTCCAAATGCCTCTTCGGGGAACCTCCCGGGAGGAGGAGGGAATGGCACCTTGAGGAATTATCAACAGCCCTTTCCAGGAGGATTTCTCCAGCATTCCCAGAGTGTGGATAACATCTATGATACCGTGGCCTCGGAGGAGCCTCAGTTGCTCCTCACCTCCCCCCTGACCACCTCCATCCCCTCCCTTACACCCCCTCCATATCCGAGTGGGGGACGGAAGTCCCTGGGGAATAAGAAGAAGCAGCAACAATCCTCCACTAATTCCGTTATTATCAAGCCCAATAATTACGTGGATGTCCATGCCTCCGTCGTGAAGAACCGGAGGTCCGTGGGTTCTCAGGTGATGGGTGGGAATAATAACGGGGGGATAAATGGGATAAATGGGACTAATAACAATAAAAATAACAATAATAACAATCCCAATAATGTCCCCATGAATGGGGCCGTCCCAGCCCCGAGCAAGAGCATTGCCAGCCGATGTGGGAGCGTCCCCAACAATTTAAATAATTTCCTCATTGGCCTCCAAAATCTGAAGCCCTTGTCCCGAGCCCCCATCGTCCACCCCGCCGCCACGAGCTCCATGCTCATTAATGGGGCGGGGACTCCCGGGAGGAATAATTATGTGAGTCACCCCCCAAATAGTGGTCCATATGGGGGATGTACAAATCCAGTTCAACACCATCAGCAAGCGGGGAATTTGCATACGACGGCCGCCTCGGGGAATCCGCCCCCTCAAGGGGTCCCTCCCACCGGTCATTTGGTGGGGAGTCAATCCGTGATTGTGGGGCCGACGGGTCATCATCCAAATGGCTTCAGCTCCTCCATGGGCTCCGTAAATGGGTATAATGGGGCTAATAACGGGAACAATGGGTCCAGGTACACCACCGTGTACACAAGTCAGCTCAGTCGCTCCCAGATCCAACAATTCAAGGCACAATTGTACTCCGACATGGACTATGTCATCTTCCCCCCAAAGGATCCGAGGGTGAGTCAACAGGAATATTACGATTCCAAGAGCCTCAGCTACACCACCCTATCCAGTTCCAATTCTGCGGCGGCTTATGGGCTCAATGACATCCCACCCCCGTACCTACCCCCGCCCCCGCCCTACCCCCTGGTCACGGGCAGTGGTCCACCCCCTAATGGAAGTAATAATGGGAGTAACAGCAACAGTAACCTCAGCAGCCAAGGTCCAAATAAACCACCCCCAAGACCGGCCAAGACCATTGGGATTGGGTCGAACCATGAGAACAATGGGGGTGGTGGGAGTCAGAACAATAGTGCTGGGGGGGCCTCCCTTCTCAATGACAGTAGTCACAGCGTGGGCGGGGCCTGCTATTCTGCCACATCCCCCTCTTCCTATCACAACTCCTATGGGTCCATCTACAACGTGGGGTCCAATTACTCCCAATGCTCCTCCTCCCAGTATGCGGCGACGGCCTCGACGGGCGGGGGTGGGGGGTACTACGCGGCGGTGGGGAGTTGTTTGAATCTGAATGCGGAGAACATCCAGAGATTCCTGAGCACCCAGAGTCTGGCTAGTAGTAGTAATATGTCGGGGGCGGTACCCATCTACTACCCCTGCTCCACCCAGAGCGCCCCGCCCCTCCCCCCGTACAATAGTAACAGCAAGCACGGGCCGGGTGGGGGTCATCATAATAAGATCATCATCGAGAATGAGATGAGGAAGACGGTTCAGAGTCAGTTGATGAGTCGTTTGGGGGGTGGTGGGGGGAAGGTGGGGGGTAGGCATGGGTCGGCGAGCACGGAAGAGAGACTAAGGATGAAATTATGTCGGTCGGAGGAGTCCTTATGTCGCCAACCCGTTTTGAAGCAGACGGAGGAGAAATTACAGGCCATGTACAATCTACCCCCTCCGCCCCCTTACAATGGGACTAAGGTAATTTTGGGACATTTTTCCTTCTCTATTTTTCTCGGCCATAAATGATCCTTCCATTTTTTTTTTGGTTTAGCACGTCTTTCTCACCTCGCCTGTCTAACTACCATTTTTATCCCCAAAAACAATTTCCTATTCCTTTCCCCCCTTAATTTGTTTTCACCTCTTTTCTTTCTGGTGTGATAACGTTCCTTTGTTTTTATCTCCAGTAATTTTTTGGGGGATAGAATTTTTTGACTGAATTAAAAGTTCCCGTGTTTACTTGCGAGGAGGGCTCACTATTATTTTCTCTTGTTTTTTTTTACTACCTTTTTTTCCTTTATTGTTCCTTAACTCCTTTATTGTTCGGGTGAGTCCCAGTTTCTACGGTATTGTCATTGGGGAAGGAATTTTTCTTTTATTTCTTGAAATACTCATCTATGTATATATGTATATGCTGGTGCTTTTGGAAGGAGAAGATTTCCACATTTAGATAAAAGTGGACTCACTCTCTCCTTAATCACAACCGGTAGTGCTTGGGCCTTATCAGTATTTTATTTTTATGATTATGGCACTTGACAGACTTTTGCCCGTACACGTATGCTCTTGTTCGGTTTAGAAGGACAAGGAATGCTGTCTTCCTTGAATTTCTTTATGTATACATAATCTATAGGTATATCTCTTCTTCTCTTTTCGTTGTCTCTCTGTTCTGTTTTCACAGTCTATTTCAGTCTTTCTCTCTCCCTCGTTCTTCTATTTTTCCTCGGCTTTTTCTCTCTTTCCGGCTTTGCATTTCTTTCTCTGTCTTCATTTGTCTTGATTGCTCTTCCTCTCTCCATTCTGTCTCTCTCCCGCTTTTTGTTTTTTCTCTATTTTCTCTTTTCTGCTTTTTTTTTTTTTACTTTTATTTGTCTCCCTGTTCGCTTTTCTGTTTCTCTCTTTTCCCTCTCTATTTTCTTCTCTGTCTTTTCCCTCTCTGTTTTCTCCTGTCTGTCTGTCTGTCTGTCTGTCTCTCTCTC